>JAOBRG010388602.1:0-10726 GCA_027574985.1 Umimayanthus nakama | reverse complement strand
TATAATTTACTACAACTAAACCTAATATATGCTTATCAGTGCTCAGCGGCCAAACCTTACTGGTTACCCTTCACTTATATGTTTTGAATTGGACCAGTTCACTACCAACAAAAAAACAAAGCGCTGGGTTTCCACGAGCAAGCATGTAATCAGAGATGGGGAGGGCAGGAAATAGTGCAGCAAAATCAACAAATCTGGGAACGCACTGAATACAATAATAAAACAACTAGCTTTTACTTATCGCCGTTTATTTCGTGTCCGTTGTCAACTAAAACTTATCAAAAGAATTACACAAAAATCTAAAACCTATCTGCTCGATGATCACGTACACAGGCGCACGAACAGATACGGCAGAAGTTGCAAAAAGGAGCTAGCAACAGGATTTGTTTTAATCGGTACTGCTGTCAGTTCCTACAATAGAATTCTTTCAGTTTGAAACTAAAAAAGCGCTCAAGCAAACCGCCAAGATTAGAGTTTCCAATTGCAATGGAGCCGGGCAGGCGCAATTCAGGACTCTGCTGAAAAGCTGTTCAACGCTCTGACAGTACACACTCTATATGACTCAGATGGCAAAACTTTAATTACCAAAGTGGACGATTTGATTCACTTCTAAAGTAACTGGAACCGACTCTTTGTATAGAGTATTTTGACTTCATATATTTTTTAGTATTTTATTTGACAACTCTGCATTCTTCCTTACACTTTTATGTTATTCTATACTGTATCTATTTACATTTATACACCCAAGTATCCCTCTTCACTAATATTTTACTGACGGCGATGGTGGGGGTAAGTGTGATTTTTTTGGGCCTGAAGTTTTGGCCCAGAGGGTGTTTTGCGGGATCCACGAAAGACGTACATATGGGGTTTTTTGGATCGAAAAATAAGGGGTTATTTTGAGTATTGTACTTTTCGTCAGCTCAAATGAGCAACGACATAAGCGCATTTTACTGTTGGTATGGGATGTTTTGGGGTATGCTATAAACGTAGGCATTTTTTTGGTAAACAAATTCTGAAGTTGGAATACCCCGGCATTAAAATAACTGAGTGGGGCCCCTGAGTTTAATTAGTATTTTAAACTACTATAATAATCATACTATAAATAATAATTATAGTGATATAATGATACCTAGAAACAGCTTGTTATACATGCAATATGTCTTTCTTTTATAGCAGCCACAATCAATGAGTTAGCTGGAAACGCCTTTTGTGTTTAATGTTTTTCCAATGGTAACTGTGCGACTTTGCCAAAGGGGCGGAGGCTTTGTAAAGGCTCAAACTGTACAATAAGACTTGATGGCACGGCCCGAAGATAGTAAGAAGGCATCCATCCTTTCTCGTTGCCAATCTCAGTACCGAGCCACCATCCATTCTCTGCTCGTCTGATCACTTCCAGCTCTTCGCCTTCACGTGTTGCGATTTTCACAATGTCCTAGGCTTCTTTGTGCACTGTTCCTTGATCTCCCATAGACGTGGTTATATCGATAAATAAAAAATACGCTGAGATGCAGTTCGCCAAGTTACTAGCAATTTTTTCAATGGCTGGGCGCTCACATACACATGTACTATTTCTTATTGACACTCAAGTCTGTTGTGTGACTTTACAAAAAAAAACGCTACCCAATACTAAGACGAAGGTATAAAATCTTAGGATATTAAGGCCTGGGGGCCTCTATATCTTTGGCTATTTTTCTCTTTTTTTAAATTATATTTTGGCTTTACTTGTCTCTATCCATGTCTGTTTTCAACAAAGCTCCATATAGTATTTCTTTGCAAAATCTAAAATCTAGAAATGGCTTTTCCTGCATAATATATGTCTTTTCTTTTATCTCAGTCACAATCGACGAGTGTTGGAGGCGTTATTCCGTGTTTGTTATTCCAGTAGTAACTGACCGGGATTGCCAGATGAGTGGAGGCTTTGTAAAGGCATGAACTCAACAGGACTCGATACCGCCCGAAGATAGTTAGAAGGCATCCATCCCTTCTCGTTACCAATCTTACCAAACCACCATCCATTCTCTGCTCGTCTGATCACTTCCAGCTCTTCACCTTCTAGGAAGCTAAGCTCCCGCTCGTTTTCCGCATCGTATCCGCAAATAGCTCGATAGATCGCAGGCTCAGGAAAAGAAGAAGGCTCGGCAGGGCACTCAGGAAGTGAATATGTTGGCGGCAGTTCAACTGAGTCAAAGTCAAGTTCACGGTTTCTATAGCCCACGTTCCCTCCAGCTCGCTCCCAGTCCCATCTCATCTGGTTTTCAGACTCATCCGAGTTAAATTCCAGCTCCGAAAGACTTCCAGATGAGCACGAGCAGGGATATGAACCAGCTGCTGACCCCGGGGATCGAGGTCGCGTTAGAGGGGTCAAGGTATTACGCAGATACAGGCTCTGCAGGTCGGCGTCAGAGTGTGCATGTGTAAGGAAGGCGTTTTTATTTGTACGAGGAAAGGTCGTCATGGTGTGATGCTGTTCCGTTTTTCTTCCCATAAGTGTATTGTCGTTCTTTTTACCAAAGAACGTGTTCAGTTCATGTCTTCCTAAGCTTCCACCTTGTGAAATAGAGAAAAAATAGTGTTAGTTTCAAAGGGTAAACGCTAACTTCCTTACACACTTTTCAGTTCCACATCTAAATCAATATTTCGTCTGACAAATGAGCGAGAAGAAATTTGTAAATTCTTGAGGGAAAAATAAGTTTTCGCTGCACTATTTCAGTTTTTAACTGAGCTTTTGGCTCTCATGGAGCCTTGTCCGACAGTGATGTAAAAATTTGAGGTTTCCTTTCTTTTCGGATAATCTTTAGTTTTTAAACTCTGGTTTATTTTACCGCCTCTTCAAGCGAAACATTGTCATTTATTGCTTCCCGTGGTGTTTAAAATTGACAGTTTGTTCGCGTGAAGTAATATACACCGCTAATATTTGAATACGCGCCGCATTTCGAAAAAGGGCCGCACCTAGGCCTACCAACTTTCAAAATAAACGCCGTCCTTGCATAAACGCCGCGGCGCTAGATCGAGTGGAAGCCAATACCCCCTTTTACATTTTTTTGAGATGATGCATGATACTGTCTGTTCAAGAAGTCTGAAGTTTGTTTTCGGGAAAACTCTTGAATTCTGGCTCATGAAGCTGTTCTAAGTGTTCGTGTCTGTCATTCTTCTTGACAAGTAATACATTTCTGTACATCACTAGTACGTGACCAACTTCATTCGCTTGACGTTATACTTAGCACTTCTTTCAAATAAGCATTGCACCCCAAATAAGAGCCGCATCTTGCATAAGCGCCGCACCAAAAACTCGATGAAGTTGATAAACGCCACGGCCCTCAATCGAGGCTTACGGTAGTAACATTTTCACATGCTTCAACCTTCTGTATGCCGTTTTAGCAAAACAAGATCGTGTTTGGCAATGTTTAGCCTTAAATTTTTCGTAGATGGTGGTTTTGTAGTTAAGCTTACTTAATTGATTGACTGTGATTTTTTTCCATATTTGTTTTTACAAATTTTCCAAAATTGAAATTCAATGTTCGTACAAGCTTTATTCTTGAAAAACAGGAATTTTTCTAACCTTTCTTTGGGTCTATTAGTGATTGAGGTCTCGCTTGATCGTTTGAGTTGTTGCTTGCTGATCGGATTTTCTTGGTGACAATTTTAATGGCTTTTCTTTGAAACTTAGGATGAAGTTCTGTGAACTCCTGTGGGTGCCAGTCCCTTTCACTGTCTGTTCCAGCATGTCTTATGTCCGGCATGCTGGTCGAGAGTTTGCTGTGCGATGACAGTGGGGATTGTAACCTGTTCAGACTCTGGCTTTGTTTTGTTATCACCACTTTGCCTATAGAATAAAGGAAAAATAGGATAGTTTGTTAGGGAAGCGTCACAAATAGATCTCTACCACGAGAAACGTCATTGTGACTTTTCACTGAAACCCTCCCCCCCCCTTCCCCCAATGAGAAACGTCACGCTAAATTATCGATATTTGGCTTGCCAGAATTGAACATACAGCCCCTATAAATAAACATAAATGTTAGAGTGCAAGGTAGGTAGCAATACTAAACACGATTTAAAATCGCTTTGTCGATATCCGAAGCAAGTGAAAGCATACAATCGACAGTACGTACACTCTCTCTTAAATTCCTTAAATTTGATGAATGGTTCATCATACATATTGAAATGACTAAATTGCCGTCAGCCGCTAACAATTTAATTATCACCAGTAGTGTGAGTTCATAATTGTGTACTTTCACTGCTATATGTATAGTTAGGAATCAATTTATACTAATTACACGCCACTCCATGTGCTAATACAGTATGCATCACTTTGCAAAAACAGATAAACACATCTTCATATATCAGGGACTGCGCTGCAGGGGGTCACATGCTCCCAAATATTATTAGAATTACAAACAATTAGTGAAAAATGTGTCTTGTGCCCCACAATATCGAGTCAATAAAATTTCCCCCCCCCCCCCCATTCCCAAAGTTGCTTCGCGTTCCCCGTGTACAAAGATTTAAGTTTGCGATCGGTCATGGCTGCCCTGATGCAGAAAACCTAAAAGCAATAAAACAACTATGTGAAAATGTTATTACAAAATATTCTCAGTATTTTCAATATTTTCAGTTCTGCGATGCGTATGCAACCCTCAAATGCTACAGGTTTTCGTTTACTTTTATTCAGTTTATTCTTTTATTTGTTTAACTTGTTTAGGGTAAAAATTTTTGGTATCTTGATATTATGCAATCAGTTCTCTAAATTTTTTTCATTCCATTTCATTCTATTCCATTTTCGTCAATTCCAGTGTAGAGCTCAAAGCATGGCATGGCATAATAGAAAATGTGTTTGTCTTTTACCACCTTAGGTAAATGTGTCTCTCGCATATCCTTGTATATCTCTTTTATAAGGTTGCAACCAGCTCAAAAACTTTTGGACCAAATCTAGAAATAGGGTCTCGATATACTTACTGGTAGCTTGTCGAGGCTTGTTTTCTTCGGTGCTCAGCTTGCTAGACGCTTTCATCGGATTTTGTATGTCAAGTGAGTTGTCGGTATCACCAGGCGCCGCGAGAAGTTGTAATGAACCATCTTTAACAGTAACTGGGCTTTTAACGACTCCTTTCCTTCTTTGCCGCGGTGAAGCGCCCGGGCTGTCACTATTGGACAAGCTTTCACTACCAGTTGAACAGCATTTTTTTTCTTTTTCCAAGCCCAAGACATTAGGAAGGGACGTGGTAAGGTCTGATTCTTGCAATGAATTTGGACGGCCATTGTTTGAAGGGGAATCGAAAGATTCTGCTGCACTGTGCCGTTTGTCTGTATCTTGAGAGACATACGTGTCGGATGCGGCGCGTGCATCATGAAGTATAGTTGAAGAAATTCTACGTGATTCAACAGCTGACCCAAGTGATAAACTTCTCTCTCTTTTTTTCACTGTAGGCCGCGTTACCCTTATAGATGGAACAAATGACCTTGTTCCCGAGAAAGTGCTGGATTTTTTCCTGATGGGACTTCTTAATGGTTGATGCGCATGTGCAAGCTGTTCCTTGTTGAAGAAGTCAACTTCGTCAACCTGTAGCGTTAGAAGTTAAACAAAACGTTTACAACGTTGCTGTCGGACCTGTCCTACCCGATTCTAGACTAACGCGTAATTTCGTTGCGACTAAGAGTTCTTTCGGTAATATCTTTTGCATGCTAAAAGACTTACAGTACAGTATTAACAACAAAACAAACTTGCAGCTGTACGTAAATTTTTTAAGTACTTTGGTTCCTTTTTTATCCTGTTTTTTCCCTTTCGTTCCTTGTCACTTGTTCCAAATGTCTCGGGACGCAGTTTTACTACTGCATGGGCACGATTACTCGAAAAAGGGTTGGCACTAACACAGCACTTGCATTGATTAATGATTGATTTGGCCTGGCATTTTCAGTTTACGTATTTGGGTTTCCTCTGAATGTGCTTTAGAAGTGTTTTAGAAGGACCGAATGTGTTCTCAGCTAAGAATTTAGCTTAAAATGTAACCTATTCGTGGGTAAAATTTAACACACATCAAACAACTAGGTAATTGCGTCCCAGCGCTTGCACACAAATTGTAAGATTGTCTATAGGTAGTGTTTTGTTTCTAAATATCAAATGTTAACAAATATTTGTGTTGTAAGTAGCAAGAAAATGTTTTGTTGTCAAGCTACTGGGGATCTTCAAATATAAATCTAGGCTTTCAATAGGAAACTGGTGTATAAACGGATGCTCTGCTTGTTTTAAGCGGCGACTAAGTTAGAAATTGTAGTTGTTTTCGCTGCTCTGTAGTGAGCGACATTCAAATTTTTGTTCTTAGACAAGAATACAATATTTCATACAATTGTTTACCGAACTGAGCCGAACTTTTGCAGAATTGGCAGTTGGAAGGAGGTCTCTTTTTGATGACGTAAGCGTTTCGTGAAATTAAATTTGGCAACTCGTAACTCTATGCTATCCTTCAAAACTGTTGGACCAAAATCTAACCCGAAACTATAAATCAACTTCAAAAACGTCAATTCTTTCTTGTTTGCTGGATAACCTTTGTCACATAGACTAAAAAGATAAGTTTAACACTTTTCTTACAGAAATAATAACTTTCAAATTGTGTCTTGCTATTGCTTAAATATCGTTTTATTAAGATTAGCTACACATCTCTCAGATCTGTTTTGGTTAAAAATAAATTTAAGATAGTCTTTGTTTTGTATTAGTCAAAAGTGACAGCAAAAATTTTAGTTTAAAACCGTTAGTAAACTTTAAAACTATCATTGCTAAGACTTTCCTTACCTGTTTGGTGTTTTTATATGCTCTCACATTATTTTTATGAATCATACTAATCTTTAACCCGTACCTTGGCCTCTTCCGTTTTCTCAGGTGAGTCCAAATTAATCTCCTCTTCAGTTTGGCTTAAAGGAACAACTTGAGCGTTTTGGTTTTTACCGGCAATGAGATCTCGTTTCCTCTTCACAGACATTTTACTTCGTGACGGGATGCCGAGCTGATCATCAAAGGAAAGTTTCTTTCCAGTTCTTTGTTTTGGCTCTTTAGCTGAGTTTAAATTGCTGTTTACCTGAAACACGAACAGTGTTTAACATGAACAAGTGTTGAATGTAAAATAGTATGACCAAATCCGGAGGATAAAGAATGAGCTGAGCGCCAATAAAAACATCAATACGAGCATCCAATGTCTTATAAACTTTCTGTGCTTTTATCTTGTTTTCGTTACCAAAAAGAGGGTAGCTATTCTCAGTCCCAGTCCCCCCTCCCCCTCTCAGTCTTCGCCTTGATTTTATTCTTGATTATACTTGCATAATTTCGTTATTACCAGCAAATCCCACTTGGAGTGTACCGATATACGTACCATGGCCTTGTCCTCTAGGGTATCTTTTGCTCTGGAGATTTTACGGTTAGCTGTAAGTGATGAGGGGAAGAATATGTTACTTTTTAGCTGTGTATGTGTGCGAACTTTAGTTGTCTATAAAATTGAAAACATCTAAATCGCGTGTTTAAAACAAAAAAGGACAGAAAATATGTAAAGCATGTTAATTGGTGAACGCAAGTCTGTTACTTACGTTTTCTGGAACCTTTAATCGTTAATTGCTTGATGCTGAAATGTCTTCGTTGTTTCTTTTTCTCGTTCAGTTTTTTCAGATAAAGAGCTGGAACGTAACCTTTCCGTCCCAGGTATCTAAAGTTGAAGAGAAAGGTAGTTAAATTGTGCATGCAGATTTTACCGTTTATTAGGGATTGGAATGACTTTAGGTTTATTACTAAATTCCGTTGAATAATTTAGTTTAACAGATATACTGTTTAAATATAGAGACTCGCATTTTTCGCAACTTTCTCAGAATTGTGTACCCCTTTCAGACTTTTAATTACGATACACGATCCTTAAAACCGTCTTGTTAAACTGGGCTTGCAAGACGTGGTAGTTGTGTGACTTACATTGCTGTCCACCAGCCATCCAGGTTCTTCCGGAGGATTTGCAGTGTCACGCCTATCGGGAAACTCAGTTCGTCGTCTTCCTTCGCCTTGTAACGTTTTAAACTGTAATACATCTCACCTGTAGCCACAAGAAGTACAAAAGAAGTATTCTTAACTTGTGAGCGAAATGTTTTTTAACAAAACTGGCCAGACTTCTAAACGCGTTTCCATTTCCCTATCTTTTTCATACAACTAAATCGAGACTAGGCAATATAAAGATAGTTTTTTTGTCATGGTCGAATAACTTTACTTTAATTGTTATTGTTAATTTTTTTTATTATTACTATTATTATTGTTTTTGTTGATGTTACTTTATCGATTTTTTTACCGTTAAACCAGTTATTGTTTTATACTTAGCAATAGTATGGGTCGGGTGTCTGTGTGCAAAAGGCTAGGGGAAGGGAGAGTGAAAGTGAGCTAACATGGGGTGGGGTATGATTGAGCGACTTGGTTTTATAACTCGCACAAAAGGGGGAGATGGATGCTTGTATGCGTCGAGTAATCCAGCTGATCTGAGTCCGTGGAAATAGCAAATCAGGGGAGATGACGTCTGCAAAACCGTTTATCATGTCGTTCAAGGCCCCATCCGCGAGACAAGGCACAAATAAAATTTGTTCTTTTAGTGATTTACTCTTTAGTGTTTAAAAGACTTAATCTTCTTTCCAGAAGCTCCTTAAATTTGTTTCTTGGTCCAAAATACTGTTTTAAGAGCAGGCTCATTGGAACACAGTTTTGCAGATGACGGTGAGACGAAACAGAAACTGAGTTGGAATGAGATGGGATAAGGGAGAGGGGGGTTGACTGAGTGAAGAACTTTTATAAACACACATGTACTCAATTTAAACTTTTTAAACATTCTATGTAACATTATAACATTTTTCCAGTATTGAATGCACGTTTATGTTTTAATGAGTTTTTTTAAACTCCTCTATGACACGTGGTTAAATAAAGTTATTAGGATTATGATCATTACTATTATTATTATTACTATTACCATTTTCACTATTATTATTATCATTATCATTATCATTATTATTATAATTATTATTACTATGATTATTGTTATTATTATTATTATTACATGAACACTTAAAACAAAATCCATCGTTTTTTATTGATGTTCAAACATCGATTCGTATCATTTATTTAAGCATCCAGGGGAATCTACGCACCTTCTCCGATTGCAGCCTCCCTCACATTCTGTTCATCCTCATCCGGATCGATTATTTGGAGATAAGAACCGGGCGCCCAACCAGTTTCCTCACCTGAGTTGACCATCCACCAACCTTAAAGGAATAGGGATGCAGAATATTTTAACTGGAGCGATCACAGACTATATTCAAAACGTTTTTTCTATTCACAGTTTAAAAACTGTAAGTTTTTAAGCTGTTTGTCAGCTATAAATACTCACCATTGTCACGCTTGGAAATAACAAAGACGGTCGTTTCACCCTGAAGGGAGATTTCCTTGTCAGACTGTTGTTCGTAGTCTTCCAGCACTCTATACGGCTTCATACGAATGGGGCTTCCAATCATTTTAACTGGAACGGAACAAATAGAAGAATGGTCAATAACTTTTGTGCTTTGAATATTCACTTTTTCTTTTTGTAAGAACCTGCTGAGGCAATAAATGATTAAGTTTTAGGTTTAGTGAGCTATTCTTAAGCAAAGTGATCCTATCAGCGTCAAAGACAGCTACCACAAGAGCCATGCACGCAACTTAAGCTTATAACAAAGAACAATACAAAGAAAGTTATAAAACTAAAGTTTGCAATACTACATACTAAAGACTATCTTAGAAAACTTATGATAAAATGTCAAAAGTCTGAGAAAATCTAGTTACAAAAAACCGATGACGTTAGAACACGTGTGGTAAATAATCCATTCCTCTTTCCTCAAAACTAATAAATTCATTTTATACTAATATATCAAAGAGAAGATAAATGTTTATAAACCTTATAGGGGTGAAAATGCTTTGTAACTAATAGATCTCTGGCCAATAGGAAGTTTTAAACATAATTATCCATTCATTACTTTCTTACAGGCACCGTATCACTCAGATAACCAAAACACAGGCAGGAACCAACCTGGTTACATAAACGATGTTTGAGTTAAAAAAAATCTAACTTTGCTTGTTTTAAACTTTTCTGAGTTGAGGTTAGTTCTTTACTAATACTTTATTCTATATTGATCTTGACCTTACAAATGTTTATTTACCACAGTAAATAGTATCACGTACTGGTGCTGTGTTTCTTCCAATGACGTCTTTTTTTCCCTTTCTTCTTGTTTGCCTTAGTAGATTTTTCTTCTTCTTTTCTCCTAAACGTAAACATAAAATATTAAGTTTTAAGAGACAACTTCATTTAAAGTATTTAACGCCCAAGCCAGAAACTAAACCATATCGAATAAACTAAACTGAAATGAAACGTAATTATTTGTTAAAGTGAAAGAACACAACAAAAACAGTAAACTCACTGGTGAATTCAATCGGTATCTTAACCAATTCAATATTTCAGCATAACTGATTAACATGCAAACAATGAAATAGACTGACAAATAACTGATTTATTGACAGACAGACAGACAGACAGACAAACAAACAGACAGACAGGTAGGAAAGTAAGTAAGTACGTAGGTAGGTAGGTAGGTAGGTGGGTAGGTAGGTAGGTAGGTAGATAGATAGATAGATAGATAGATAGATAGATAGATAGATAGATAGATAGATAGATAGATAGATAGGTAGGTAGGT
>JAOBRG010388591.1:0-10726 GCA_027574985.1 Umimayanthus nakama | reverse complement strand
TTTAAGGACTGCTGACACAAGGTCCGCTCGAATTTGAGATGCACCCCCCTGCAAAAAATGCTGCCTACGCGCCTGCCCAGTACTTATTTTAGAGATAAAAACCCCATCATAACGGTGAATCAGATCACAGCTTGTTGTGCTTGACAGTTCTGATAAAATTTAAGTGTAATTTAGGAGAGAATCATGTGTAGAAGCGAATTGGCCGCTTCAGACAGCTCAACAGCCAGCGCTCGACAATAACGCTGGCCCGATGGCTTCGGAACGCACTTTTAACCCCGTCCGGGCAAGTGGGTTTTGAAAAATGGTGGCCCGATGGGCGCGCCACTTAATTGTTTGGAAGACTTTTGTGTTACCTTAAAGAACTGGCCAAGATTTTGGTGAATTGAGGCCAGAAAGAAGCAAAAGCTAGAGGTCAAAACTTGTCCATTGTTATCTCAAGTTTGCCGAAGTCGACAAACAAGGTGACAAAAATGATGAGCCAACTTTGGTGAAATAGACAAGCGCTGTTGTGAAACTAATTATTGAACTTTGCTTACTGTGTTTTTTTGTTTTTAAAAAATATTTTATATCCTAAAAATAGACGCAACACTTTGGCAGATTTCAGCAAGACACACCTGACGAAATATGTTAGAAAACTAAGTGACGATATTTAACAATTAACATAGTCAGAATATGTAAATGTTGGTAAAGAAGAAACAAACTGATTAAACAAACTGAACGGAATTGTTCTCTTTAGGTTATCGAGGGATCCAGAGAACTGATTGATCTCAAGTTTGGCTTTGGCGACCCATCGTATCTGCACCAGCAAGAAAACACCGACAAACTGGGTGAGTTGGGACTACATATCACATCATTCTCACAAGTTTTTCACTAGTACAAAACATTGAAACTTGTTGCTAATCGTTAAGCGAATCTATAAAATTGTTCTTCTTACTTTACAAACAATAATTTTGGTTCATACCCCAATCCACCAAGTGCTAATGTTGCAGAAGAAAACTAGACGAGTGTGCGTTAAATGAGCAGAGGTGATGCGCATTAACAAAGAAGTAGATGTCCATAAACATACTCCAATCGAAAGTTGCATTTTGTAAGGTATCCTTCTTGCGATTTTGTACAAGCGCGATTTCTTTTTCATTGAGGAAAGCTTGCAAGTGTATTTCACTTTAGTGTTGCATGACTACCAGTAATGTTTGTTTGCTCTGTTCTCGCTTTACAGTGAGTAGTATTGGCCTGGAGACAGCAGATGGGCAAGAGATCGGTATTTCCTATGAACAGATGCAGGTATAAAAAATAAACCATCAGGCTATTTTATTATTACTGGGGCGGATCCAGAATTTTTAAAAGGGAGGGGCACCAAGGAACGCTGAAGTTGCGAGCTTTCTAAGGGGGGAGGGGGCAACCCCCCTCCATGTATTTTTGAAAATTTGGGTCTCTAAAATTGCCGTTTCCAGCATTTTGAGACGAATTTTGTACTCGTTTAGTACTAATTTTTTCTACAAAATTTCGCTTATGTAAAAAAGAGGGGGAAAAATTAAAAAAGGGGAGGGGCACAGCCCCCCCCCTGGATCCGCCACTGTGTTTTGGTACCAAATAACAACATCCAATCAAAAGTCGCTAACAAATAGCTACTGAACTACTCTTGAATTGTTGCCAATTTGATATTCATTTGAATGAAGTATTTCGGTATGGTGCATGTAGCCGATGTGTTGATATTTAGATTGAAGGTGTTTCTTAGACTGCCAACGTAACTTCTTGTTCAACTTGAACAGCAATTAGTCCAAGTAGCAATATTGCATATGAAGAGTCAGTAACTGAGTTCCTTTTTGCAGACAATAATTGAGAATGTTTTGATGGAAAGTGGTTACTACGACATGTCTCCAAATGTCAGGTAAGTCAAAATCTCGAGTTACACTTTACAGACAGACGAACAAAAGTTTCTAGTTAAAAGAGATGCAGTCAAACATATTTCCTAGGTACCAGACGCAATACACATTCAAATCCGACGGAACACCCATGTCAAAATAAACTGCGAAGCGCGAAGTTTGTTTCGCCTCTGAAACTCCCTAGGTAACAGACGTAATGATCTACCAATAAACAAGCAGACAGACAAGAGAGCCTTGCGCTAAAGATTTAGGAGTTATTCGTTTGTTTGTTTTTTGTGTGATCTAACCGATGCAGTATGTTTGTTCCCATTCCATACGGAAATGACTCTAAACCAATTTCGTCGCTAACCAAGGCTGAATTTCTTTTGCAGGAATCGAACGGTTCCCCTTGGACCAATAGGCACGATACCTGCCGCCAGCCACAAATGATCTCGACAGTCGTGCTGGAACACCCTTCCCCCCTCAACTTCCAATTACCCGCAGGTCGGGAATTTTTAATGAAACAGAGTTTGCCTTAACTTTATCTACTCTAAATTATTTTCAAGACATACAATGTCTTGAGTTTTATGTACACCGACTGCAACTTGTACAATAATATTTACGTCCGGTAGATCAAACTTAGGAAAGTCAGTCGAGGGTAAATTCAAGAATTTCCATCAGTTGTCACTATGTGAGAACGAACTTCCTTTGCATAGAGAGCAAACGAAGATTAATGCTCCGTTGACGGCCATACACCTACAGGGGTAGTAATATTTATGAACTTGCATACCTTCAAATGCATGCATCTATATATTTAGACAAACTGTATCGAATGTGAATCAAAAAGAGACGGTTATTTTTTGCTCACTATGGTTATGGCCGTTCCCTGGTAAGCAAATGCTTTTCAGTAAGGAAAGTTTAAGCGTAAACCCTTAAACGTAAACGTTTTCCCCTCCCGCTTCCCAGCAATCTCTATCCCTGTGCGTGACTGACAGCTCCAGAATTTTTGGCTGCAGTACTATTTTGGCACACAGGTTGAAGTTATATCTGCTGATATTCTTAACTTTTTATCTAGAATTTGACCAAGGGTGTATCATAACTGTAAATAACGTGTGAATGAATGATTTCAGTGTTTACCCTAAGACGTCCTTACTCCAAAAAATTAATATATAGTCTGGCCGTTGCAGAGAAATGATAATGAAGAGTGTTTACAACTTTGTCAAAGCCGCATGTTGATACCTATGAAAAGAAAAATGTGTTAGCTAAGTATGCTCCGTCACTCCGCTAACATGGAAAGGTTTAAAAGACGATGGAAACTGTCGTAACGTAAGGAGCAGATCAAAACTACAGATGCTCAGTTTTACAAGGAACCGTTTTTCTTTCCTGTTTTTGGGGAGTGATATCCCGGCCAGTTTCTGCCAATCATTTTTTCTCCTTTCATTTCTAACGCAGATACCAAACAAAATCTAGAAACAAATACACTCAGTCTTTGTTATGTTTTGTTGTGGTTTCGCTAACGACCTCAAAGTTCCTACGAGCGCTAATCTTGATCCAAGAGTCAATGAAGGGACAGAGAGGGACTTTCCCAGTCCACGCTTTGTGATACGTCAGTTCCACTGAAGTTATTTATAGGTTGGCTCTTTTCAGAGAAGTCCGCATATCAGTTGTGGCTAGTGAGTAAATGGTGGAGAGCGTTGGAGCAAGTTTTGTCGATGAAAACTACTTCCAAAAAGAAGGAAAGTTTATTCATTCATTTTATTTTTGCCATTAGGTTTTACGCAATGTTTTACAACAAAAAAGTTTAATTAAGTAAATAATGACAAGGTAAGGCTTATAGCGAATGCCGCGGAGATCCTCAAAGATTTCTTAAACTAAAAATAACTTTAGTGGGATTGACATATCCTGGCCAACGCCCTCAGTGTTCCTCTCTGTCTCCTCATTTTCTCTTGCTTGAACTGAATTTTAGTTTAACCGTTCGTTTTAGTTTCTCTGCTACTAAACTAGTATTCTGATCAATATTTAATCTGGTTTTCCAAACAGACCTTGGACTTACTCTCCTGAAAAAAAAAAACCTTTAACTTTGGTTATTGCAAATAAGAATGTGAGTTAACAGGCGTTCATGGAGTGAGACAAACCAAAGTATGTTAGCTTTGTGAAATGAAAGGCGAATCTCTAGCAGAAGCAAGTGTTTTGACCTATTCTCTGCAGGTGCCATACAAACGTGTTCAATTCCGTACATGTTTTTAAAAATTCCCTTGCCGACGTTGACTACATTTTCAGCTTTACGAAAAAACGCTTATACGTAACACTAAATTAATGGGATTAGATTTTCTCCCGACACTTACAACTGTTCGTGTTTCCTCGCCTTAAAAGGCCTTCGTAAAGTTGTTCTTTGAGAGGAGTGTTACAAGTATACCATACACTAGGTTTTAAAAGATGTGAGCGAAATGAATACAAGTGAAGCTTGTGCCAACACAGTTAAAGTTTGCCGTATCAAGCTATGCAGTGCATGTGTTTTTAAAAAAACCGCTATGCCGTATTGGGCTTGGTGCAATATAACCCGTGTGTTACTCGAGTGAGAATATTTTAATAAATGTAAAGAGGGAATAAAAATTATTTTTAAGTTATACAGCTTGGTGTTGTTATTGATCTTACTTATTTGGGGCCGATCAAAATTAGTTGCAGGAGGCTGGAAGTTGAAAAGACAGGTTATGTTCGATATACCAAGTGACAGTTAGCCCTGAGTTGCGTCACAAAGAACGCAACAATGTACTGTCACTTTAAAACAATAAACGATGGCAACTCACTTGGTATATCGAGCATCACCCGAAAAAAACGAAGGAATGACAGTTTTTTGAACCGCTAAAAGCGGAATCACGATTTTTTTTAAATTTCCGGCAAAAAATCAAAACTCATCAAAATCAATTTGGTCGCCCTGTGCATTGTAACAAGTAAGCATGTGCGTGATTTTGAGAAAAGCTCGTGTTTCCCGCCCTTTGTATTTGGTGGTGATCCCGCCTGATCGTCATTCAGTTTTTCCCGCCTTTTCTGCGCGTGCGCTCGCTATGCATGTTGTGTGAGAAAAGAACATGCTGAAATCGGATCCAGAAACTCGTGAAAACTTTATATAGTTCAACTTCAAGGTTCACTCTGGTAGTGGATGCAAGTTACACTCGTTAAACCAGGTTACATAGAACAATACGGTATACAGCAAGGGATCTGTAAAAGACAGGTGGAACTGGTGTGTGTGGTGAGTACGTCGCTGCATGTTTTTGTTTCGTTACGCTAGTTTGTAAACAGGTTACAGGATTGTCCTTCGAAGAAGTTTTAAATGTATATACTCCTGGAAATGTCTGCAGTTGTGGGCTTTGACTTTTTTGACCTGTGTGCTTCAACTGAATAGTGTTGGATAATTGATGATCTGCCAAATACGAAGAAGTTATGAAAATTTTATTGTCTTCGCTTTCAAACTTTGTCTTTTGGCTTGTTTTGCTTAAAATTGTCTTAAAAACTAGCATAGAGCTATTTTACAACACTTCAACAAGAGCGAAAGCAGCATTCTGATCTACTTTCACAGTTTGTTTTGAAAGCAGAGCAAGTATTTTTTCTTCAAAGCATATTTTGCCTATTTTGAAAACCCTTGTCTCACTAGCGCTGTGAGTGGTTCTTTTGGTCAGTTGGTGAACGAGTGGCAGGGTTCAACTGAGCAAAACGCAATAAGACTTGACATGTGAGGACAAATAGGTCATTTGGTTTTTTACACCTAACAGAAAGCTTTTCCAATTTTTTTTCTTGTCAAAACAATAAGCACTAATTATCTCAGAAGAGGTCGGCAAAGCATTCTGGTTGTTATGTGCTTCACACTTCGAAGTGTCAAATGAACGAAGAGCAATAACGTGCAATCTTTAACAAATAATTTGAACATTTTAACGCAATTATCAACTGAATTAAAGGTAGCTTATCTTTTTATCTCATCACATATGGTGGATTTGCTGGTTTTCAATCATCAAATTAGCTGTTTTGTAACTTTAGTAAGCCTCGGGTCAAACGTCGAACTTCACATGGGCCGAACCTAATGCAAATGAGGTAGAACAGTGGATTTTATTTACTCAATAGCATGAGGTTCGATACATGTGAAGTTCGTTGTTTGACCCGGGCCTAAGAGTGGATTTTGCTTTTTAGACGTGGCATTATCACTCAACTTTCTAGGAGCGGGGCACCTGCCCAGAGCGGGAATAATTGCTTTAACTTGTCATATTCACACAACATTAACAGGTTGCTGCTCCCTGGCAAACGTTCGATATACCCCCCCCCCCCAAAAAAAAAAAAAAAACATCGAAAGCTTCTTTAAAATCTGGCTGACTTTAAAATAAAGTCTCTTTTTAATCGGGCTGTTTTACACTCCACTTTCGTTACACGCTTTTTTTTTTTATAGGAACAAACTTTATAAGAACACCCAGGCTGAGATTTGCCCAAAAATTAAGAACAAGCTTAGAACAATCACCAGGCTGAATTTTTGATCAGAAAAATTTAAGAAACTACTGTACCGTATCATTTACACTTTACAGAAACCCACATTTGATTACAAGGAATTGCACTACGATAACGTTTTTGATCTAAATCGATTCTATTTCGACATGTTATGGTTCGGCACAAAAAATGAGTTCATGAAACCAAAACTCCGTTTTATGGCTGTGAAATACGTATACCATTCCAACCTTTATTAGTTCAAACAAACGTTTTATTTTATTTCCAAAGAACGAAAGTGTGCATTGTGCTAGTACTAAGTTGCCGTTTCTGGTCACGTGGAATCAGGATAATCAACGCCTTGTTTCGTTTTATGGGATTAATTCCTGGTACTTCTTGCGAGAAAAAAGTAAGTTGTTATAACATTATACAAGACAAACTAATATAAACAACAACGCAGGCAACTCACCGAAAGTCACTGCTTTATTTCTTCTTAAAAGACTTCATTCCACAAACAAAAATTCGTACTTCACAGACTTCACATCAAGTTCTAAAATTTCAACATTACTCAAATTACACAACTAAACAAGAAATTGTCCAGACTCTATCCAGAGTGAAGTATGCAACACCTAGCTCTTACGAACCCAGGAAGGTTTCGATTTGTTGTAGCACACCAGCTCTTAGAACATGCTTCACCCTTTGGAAGCCGGACACTTACAAATGCATATACTAAAACTTAAAACTGCTATTGTCTTCTCTTACTTTATGTCAATCTTTAAATCCACACTTTCGTTTGAGGCGCTTAGTAGATATGGGTATCAAGAGAGACAGTGTCTCAATACTCTTTTGCTGCATAGCAGCAATGTTGTTTCTTGCATAATTCAAGTACTGCACTACAATAAAAAATCCGCTATTAAACAGCGTTGCGGGGAAAACAGGGCAAAGAAAGGGCTTCTCGGCTTTTGACAATAATATGGCGGTGGAAACTGACAAACCCCTTGGATGTCAAATACGCAACAACCCGCTGTACCTTCATTCTAACAACATCAATTTTTACCCTTTTAATTAAGAAAAAATAACCCTCACGACTATGCCCTGCTTTGTCACACCGCTGATGAGATAGCAGCTCAAAGTGTTTTTAGTACTCACAATTGTATGCTTTCGCACAGATTGTGTTGCTGGATTTTTTTTTCAATCTGAAGTCAATACCGGGACAGTTCACTTCTCCATACCTGTATTTATAACCGTCCTTCTGAGTGTTACACTTTACTATGAACCAACAGTTCCAATCATTTCTTAAGAATATTTACAGTTAAAAACTCTATGCAAAGTTAAGAGAAATACTGCAGAAAAATCCGGCCCGAAGTCCAGTCAACAATTTCAAGGTATGAATTGGCTACATGCTTTGCTGCAATGGACTTTGCACAAAGAAATGGTCAGTTCTTTGTTGCACAGTGGATCAACATTTATTAGTTTTCAGCTAATACCTCAACGCAAAACATATTTCTTTTGAGTTCATAAAAAAAGAAAAAACACCCTTACGCAGTTGATCAGCCCATTCCAGCAAAAGAATCACAGCCCAATACTATACCTTCAAACTACTGACCAACAAAAATAAAAGTATTTCGAGTTGAAAGTTAAAAAACCAATTGGGCGAAATGGTTTTGCCCAACAATACAACCACACACAATCAAAACTGAAGAATACCGCTAGCATTACCAGCTGGCGATTTTGACAGCATAGCAGAGAAACACCTGTTTTTTCTATGTCCCTTTTCGTTTGACACTTAAAAATCTATAGGCAAAAGTCAACAAATTGTTTTTAGAGTTCAGAGTTTCGGTATTAATAAAATACTACTCCAAAAACAGTACGGAAACTCACGGGTGTCTTTTCTTCGCCAATTTTCACCCATATCTGAGGCTGCAAGAAAAAAGAGCCCACTCTCACAGCTGAGATATTCTAGTTTACCGACAATTTCGACGTTTTTCCAGCTGAACCGCAACAGTTTTCGACTAAGCAAACAGACAGACTGCTGTCTGTTTCAAACCTTCCAAGATGAGGACGGTTAACAAATCGTTTAACAAATCAACTTTTAAACAGAATGGAACATTCTGTAGACTTTCCCGTAAATGTACACCACTCCTAAAGCAACACAGCTAAGCCAAAATTAAGGAACGTTGTATAAAATACATCGATTTTTAGGTTAATTACATAGACACCTGAAGCCTGTGACGCACAGGTTTAACGGGTATTTTTTCAACAAAATGATTAAGTAGATAAGTAGTAGAATCGGTACATTTCTGTACAACATTAATTGTGAAAACATTTTCTCTGTTCTCTGTCCTGCAGAAATTAATATAAAGGAGAGCCAGCCTCCTTTATGCAATAAAAACAGAGCTGTTATATAAATAGAATTCAATTTACTTGTTCAGTATATTTCATATGCTTTAAATTGTCCTTTAATATCAGTAAGAGCACCGACAATTGCTGGTGTAGACTCAACAAAACCTAAGCTCTGGCTTGCTAGGATGCCTTTTCAAAAACCTTCCATTATTTAGGTTTAAAACTGGCCGTTTGATACGGTGACGGGAAAGGGACGAAACAACGTACATGATTGAGTATTACATGTTATGTTTGTTTTGATACCATTAAACCATCAGAACTATTAAAACTATGTCTTCAATGTATAAAACAAAAACCACCAAA
This sequence comes from Umimayanthus nakama, assembly GCA_027574985.1. Lineage (NCBI taxonomy): Eukaryota > Metazoa > Cnidaria > Anthozoa > Zoantharia > Parazoanthidae > Umimayanthus > Umimayanthus nakama. Next base: position 1,691 of record JAOBRG010388591.1, on the reverse strand, counting down.
TGGTCAGATGTTTCCCGACCGAACAATACTAAACGTTGTACCAGTCCCGTACAAGTAACGGATGTGTACTTTCCAAGTTTAAAACAAAATCTGAAAAAACACAAAGGAAGGATATTGTTCATAAAAATTGACAGAAAAGAAAAAATAATTGCCTCAGACTTAAAAACGGCTCTTTACTAACCTCAAAGCAATTAAACGGTCAGTGCTTAGCGAAAATATTATTAACTAAGGCAGTGAATTGTACATTCGATGATACGACTTGGTATTAAACCCTCTACCGGCCCATTTACAAACGTCAAACATCTACGTTTCAGATCATTACTATTTAATGGCTCGCAAGCCAGGATTCTTTTCAACAGTAAACTTTATCAACAAGTTCAGAAACTCACATAAGTTCTTGTTCTTCAACCGTAAAAAATTAGAGTAGAGCTCAAAGTCTATTCAAAAGCAACGTCCACCTTGAAACGGTTAAATCATCTCTCCTTAGTCTATTTTTGCTACAGCATTCTACGTTGAATGATGTATTTAGAAAGGCAGGTTGCTTCGGACAGGTTTTATCTGTTGTCATAGAAAAATATAGAATTTGTGCCAAAAAATGAAGTTTGCCGTTAGGGAGAGTTATTCGTGTATTCTTTCTTAACTAAACAAGGCAGTGACATAAAAAGGCAAACTGACTTACTCTCACATGAGTGCACTTCTCTAGAACGTCTACAGAGGTAACCTCAAGTTGTGACTTTTCTCTGGTAATTCCTCTTACAAATAATTTTCGTTTCTCCCAATAAAACAACATTATAGTATCAAATAATTAAATTTTCTACACAAAAATCATTCACAAAACCGATGATCTCCAGCAAATCTGATAGTGATACGAGTTTAGAAGTTGGCGAACTGCTGGAAATCTGCGGCGCGAAATATTATAAATAGTGTTTGGATTTTTGTTTTGCTTAACACCAGAAAGTTCAACTGAATGATTGAATATTTTTTTAAAAAGTTTAGTGATCAACGTTCAGAACTCGAAAGTCAGCACAATTATATTCATTTGACATACTGACGCACAATTCTAAGTTCAACAAGACTACTAACAAATTGTCTTTAAAATGCTGAACTAGGTTAATTAACGTACGTGCTAACCACCTAAAAGCTCAGAACAACAAAATGCTCCCGCCTTTGCTAACTATACACAGAATGACATAAGACCTGACTGACCTCTCAACTGTAAAAAACTTTAGTTCTCCAAAACTTTAGGTTACCATTACCGCAAGGGCAACAAACATCACTACTTTAAATTACTTAATTTTGCGCTTATTCAACAAAGAAACACTAATAAAAATTTTGCATTTCACTATTTACCGAGTCAGTCGAAACAACTAAAGCCTTGTTTATACGGTACAAACGCGAACCCGGGTTAAAACTAACCCGGGTTAGTTTCTGCCGAGTAAAGACTTCTAACCCGGTTCGACCCGGGTTAGTTTAGAAAAGTGTCGTATGGGTTAGTTTTAACCCAGGTCGAACCAGGGTTAGTCAGTTTGTGCCGGGTAAACAGGGCTTAACTGAAGTATGCTAGAAACGAATGCATTTCTTGGTACTTTTTGCAGTACACTAGACTGGAGACATAAGGCCCATTTACACTGCACCAAGTTTTTGGTACGGCACGGATACAAATGGTACGGGTGCCAAAAAATAGAGTTCGG
>JAOBRG010388580.1:0-10726 GCA_027574985.1 Umimayanthus nakama | reverse complement strand
AGGCGAAAAACATACCATATCAACTTTTGTTGATTAAACCCATTTGTTCAGCGTACTCGCCCACGCAGATAAAACAGCTTTTTTCAAAACTAGTCTCCCAGTGCTTAATTTTTTTACCTTCCGCTTTCCCTTTCTTGTTTGTATTTTGTTTTGCCTGAAGTTGTGTGAATATGAAAAATTAGAAACTTTGTCTATAAAGTTCCATGAAGATTGAAATGCCGATTCGTACTCTAACGTTCACGTTCTCTTCAAAAATCCAGAATTGTGGTTTTCACGCTCTGTTTACCTCAGCACACGCTATCAGGCTTGAAATAATTGCAAGAAGAAGAGACGTAACCATAGTCCTTTCGACGGCCATGTTGAATAGTCACACGATAAAAACTAGAGCCGACTTTGCCACGTCAGCGGATTCAAAAATATCCGGACTCGCCCGTCCACACGGTTCCAAATTGTTTGCAAATTGAAAAATTTCTACTCTAGAGAGCGGATTATAATGGCCTAATGCTTTCAGCGGCAAATGGGAATACGGAAATAGACTGCTAAAACAAACCTATATCGTTGTTAATTGTGTTACAGGTTGGACTCACCAGCTGTATGGTGCCCTTCCTTGGCACGTGATATCCCCGTCTACCCACCAACGGCTCTTCCAGGCTGATATAACCCTACACAATAATAATATTATTAATAATAATAATAATAATAATAATAATAATAGTAATAATAATAATAACAATAATAATAATAATAATGATAATAACAACAACAATAATAATATGTGACCATACAATTCCATGTTCAGAAAAAAGTAGAAAATTCTGAGTGCTAGACAACACGATAAAATTGAAAAGTATTGGCGTGAATTGATTGATTCTCTGGATTTGGTAACTAAAACAACAGTTTTCATTTAAAAGAAACTCTGATACCATAAATACATTTTTGCATTAACACCCAAAGCAAATATAGCCCCAGAGGGGTGGGCTATATTCAAAAGTAGTGTGGGACCCCCCTTTTTTATTTCGTTCCCGGCGTTTAAATATATTGAATTTCTTATGGACAAAGTTTTACCAAAATCTGAAAGAATTCTATTTGGCTGGAATGACCTTGACACTAACGTTTTGTTTGAAACCTCGTACAGGCTGATGGTAAAAAATTAATTTTGTTGTTCGAGTTAATTATAAAACGAAAAAACAACGCTTTTATTCAGTTTTGCGCCGAAAGATAGATGTTATGCTGCCGAACATAAAGTAATTGCAGAAGTCGCGCCAGGAAAAACTAACTATAATTTGAATGTCGAATTTTCGAGGCAGAGATCTCACGCCATGCTTACTAGTTTCTTACTTGTTTTTTGCACTGTTTATTTGAATAGTAGTTGTAGCATTCTATTTTGTCGCGGATCTACATATTTTACCAGAAACAGCAATCCTAGATCGGGGCCAGAAGATACTGCGCTTTCACTCGTTGTTACATCTTTATAGATACACGCAAGGTGGGCGGATAGGCAAGAAAATATCCAAAGGGAAATTAACCTACTCAAGTATCTGTGGCTGTGCTGGCGCATGTCCATGTAATTATTGTTCGACCCATTTTTTCCGCGTTGGGCCCAGTTTCCCAGAGTGTCGGAATCGGACTCAATCAGTTTTACATGTAAGGTTTGATCGCGAGGCCGCGCTATAAAACTGGCGCATTCCTAAAATTGGTCAAAGAGAAAAAAATTTTATCTGCTGGATAGAAATTTATCAACTGGCTAATGCTAACCGGCCTTTGTAAAATCTGAAGTAAGACAAGCAAACCCACCATATAAGGCGAAGGTGCGTCGTCATCGGACAGCTTGAAGAAGTAGGCTGTGATTGGCAGCATGACGTGCGAAGGGCAGAACGTGCCGCTGGCGCCCAGTTCTGCAGCGAACCCCTTGGGTAGGGTGAAGAATAAACGTTTATAACAGAAAGAGAAGAGCAAGTACTGCCTTAGACTTGATAAGTGAAATTTAAACTGATTTATAAAGTTTTCAGCTAGCGATAAAACAAAACTCCGAAGGCCTTCCGCATATGGATAGTCAGAAGTGATAAGCAGATGGGTAAAAAAGATTGGAAGATACATGTATGCTGAGGAAGGAAAGAGAGCAAGACGGGGGAAAGAACCGACGACGGTTCTAGGAGAGAGAAAGGCAGCACGCTTAGCCAGAGCCTTATAGTAGCCATCCTGGGACACAGTGTGAAGATTAAAAACAAATTTAAGGTACTGTCTTACTGAGTTGTTGATTTCACAGGCAACCACTAGGCCCTGAATGCGCGATCTGATAGCACTGGATTAAGAAACCCATTTAGGAGAACAGAGACAGAAAGAGGGGGAGGGAGAGAGTAGTGTAGTGTGTTGCAAAATTGTTGTGAAGGGCGCATCAAAGTATCTGTCAGGAGTCGTATACTAGAACCATACTAACACGTTAAAAGTTCAATAGAGCTGAATAGTTGGGAGATGTTGGATGTACTTATACTTTATCTTTCTATTCCATGAGTGTTTTTTAGCGATATTATTTTAAATGGCAATGAATTCATTCTGTCAGTAAACTTTCAGAGATATTTCCCGTTTTATACAGTATACGGGTTTTTTTGCAGAAGAGCATTTATGACACGCGCCCCTAACTCGGGAAACTTGGCGACCATTCTTACCGCCGGCTCTGCATAAATATTGCATTGTGTGGTATTGTGTATTATATATACAGTGTACCTCTTATTAGCCGAGTGCGTGGTCCGTACGGCAAGTTATGGACCGAGTTTTTTCCTTCCTTTTATGGTCTTTTTATGAAAACAAGGAAGGAAAAAACGAGGATCCATAACTTGCCGTACGGACCGAGCAAACGAGGCTAATAAGATGTTTGTTGTATGGCTTTGTTGATTATTTCGGTTTTGAAAAAGTGATCGAGAGCTAGAGATCCGTACGGTTACTTACGGACCTGGAATTGACCAATGACAGCGCACGGAATCAGTCAGCCATATACTAATGTATTATATTGTATTGATTTGTATTGTATTATATTATATCGTGTTGTACTGCGTACTCACCTCAACAGTTCCAACTGGTTCCATTCTGCCATTCAGTACTGATTCCTGTTGATACAAGTTATGTTCATTAGTCCAGTTCGTGGGACTGGCTTGATAAACCACATGAACATATCAAGCAATACGAATTACTTGGCTAAAGGTCAAAGGACAGTGAAACCTGCATTAGGCTCAAATTTTTCCCATTTCTTTTCGTAGTAGTTTAGATCATTCTTTTGTACTGCAATCTGTTTTCATTATTTGTAGAGCTCTTATTTTCAGTTTTAAATGTTCAAAAGTTGGTATACAACCTTGAACTAAACTTTGGTATGCAACCTTGAACTGACTTTGCACGTGTAAATAAAGAACCTACCTAGAAGTAAAATCTGTTTTTCTATGTTTACTTTATCCTTGTCTATATTTTGTAGACCCAGGAAAACAAGCACAGAAAAGCCGGATGCTGCTTTTTGTTTTTCACTCAGCCATTTACACACTTTCAGCCGAAAGGACTATACATAGGCGCGTTCCAAGAATAGATGAACGAGACTTCCTTGAGTGCTATTGCAGAATTACCATTTATTTGATTGACTTCTGCCTAATTTGATAAAAACAAATTTGTTGCTATTTTCCTGTGCAAGAATTTAATATAAAAGTTGAGAAGTTTCGTTTCTTTGGTGATCTTGAAGCTGGATAAAAAGACAAAGTTCCAGTTTATGTTTGTAGCATTCACGTCGTGTATGATTAGATCTTGAGTCCATTTTTGCTGGCATTTTGTTGGTTCAATTTGTATATCCGGCTTTTAACAGGGTTGTATAAACAAATCTGCATATCTTTTTGCCGTACAAAAGCTTTAAAAAGTTCCTTGTTGTTGTCATGGGGCTGTTTTGCAACGTTGCATTTTCTTAAATAGCGGTGTGATGCGTTTACAACATAACATCTCAAGAAATCTTTCTGAATGTTGTATTTTTCCGAAAAAATTTAAAAACTTGAAACTTTGTCATTTTTATCCATAATATGTTTTATTTTTTATTCACACCGTTATCCACCCATGTGATGTAAAAAAACGGTCTTTTAGCTATTCTTTTTTCCGAGTTTAACCAAATTTGGTGAGAGGAGGTATCTATAACTTCGCTTGTTTTTGCAGCTTGGTGAGATAATTCAAACAATGGGATTTGTTGAAGGTTTTCAGATCTAACATTTTTAGTCCAACCCGCTCATAATCGTTCATATTCGTTTATCTTAATTGTTCTTTTTATTTTAGTTCCTATGCCTTCCCGTTAGAAGTTATATAACAGGTTGTTTACTTCATGTATCACTTCTGCACAAGTTTCGAGAGATGACATTAAATAAACTAGTTGCGTAACGGCTAAAGATTTAATGTCGGTTACAAAAACGATTGCCTTAAAAGATCTTCTTCTACTTGCCTGCATCCCTTTTAAGACATTCGTTTGCCTTGACGAAACTACAGTTCGGATAAAAAGTTAGACCTACATCTACCTACATCTGTGTGATCTTTCTTTCGAAAAATGAGCGCCTTACACTTACTGAAATTACAGTTCATAGAGTTTGTTTCAGTTTGGTTAGACAATTGGTTCTACAATCATCAAAGTATACGCTGTGCATGTTTTAGTCTATTTTAAAAACAATTACGAGGGGCCACGAGTCAGCCATTGGCAAAGCTTCTTGGATTTTTTTGTGTCACGAGGAGTATGAGAAGCCATGGGTTTAAATTGCATTGAAAACCGAAAAAAGTTTACTTGTGAGTAAATGAGCAAAAAAATATTTCGAAAAGACTAACAACGATCTAGACTTGGAAAAGAAATATATTTTGAAAAGACTGAAAAGGGATCCAGACTTGGAATGACAGGCAAAGCAAAACTGATTTTTATAACGTGCGGTGCAATAGTCTTACCTCGAAGTTCCCCAGCAAACCAGTTAAAGCGGTAGAGGCTGGTGCACTTTTACTTAACACTTTTGACAGATCTCTGTAGTCCGGTTTTGTGAGGGAATCACTGAAATGTACAGGAAGAAGTTTACGCTTTATATTCAAACTTACTCCTGGCACTGCAATATTCCCTTTCGTTAAAACGGACGTTCGCATTTGGATCTGTCGTCATTTCGAACAACAGTCTGTCGTCGTTTAAATGATTAAGAGAAAGTCTTGATCCAGGAAATACGACTGAAACTAACCCTGACCCTAACCCAAATAATAAAAAAAACAAAAGCTAAATAAAGACAACACCGTGTTTTGGACCCGTGACCGCTAGCAGTCTAGTCCTACACGCTACAACTACCCCCAAGAACTTGATTTACTGCCGCTCACATTTGCTTTACTGTATACACACTTAATTCAGAAAAGGTTGTCTTCTGATTTGTTGCATTGTGCATTGCGCACTGTTGCATGCCCAGACCGCAACACACCATGGATGTAACGAAGCTTTGAATAGCATTGTTGTAGGTGTCTACTTTGATAAAACGAAATTCGTTCTCCGCGTGTTCTTTCTTGGGCTAATACACGAATGTCGCAGTTTCATTTAGGCACATGCAATGCTATTTAAGAATTCGTCACATCCATGGTGCGTTGCGATCAGGGTATGCAACAATGCACAATGCAACAAATCTGAAGACAACCTTTTTTGAATAAAGTGTATATATTTGCTGCGTGTACATTACAAATGGCATCGGTTGTTGTTGGAAATGGTATCAACTTTTACAAATAGCAACGACTGTTAACGAAAGCGAAATTAGCGCCGCCACCCTCGGAGAATGGATTTGTGGTCGCTTTATAGACGGACACCATTAACGGGTCTTTGGGCAACTTATCAAAAAGGGGGGCTTAGCAGGGAGTTAACAGTAAGTAAGAAAATGACTTCAATCACGAGTTACTTCTTTGTCTCACGGCTCAGTGTTATGACGTGGTTCTAGAATGAGGTTCAATGAGAAGTTCTATGCGCGGTTCACTGATTTGAGGTTTTGAGTGACGACGTCTCCGTTTGTCTGGTTAGCTTGAATTGACGTCAGCCACACCACGACTAACAGACATTATACGAGCTTTTGGTTGATCCCAAGTAAAATATCATCGCCCTGTAATTACCGAGTTGTTGTACGACCAATAACAACAGACTGTACCTTAAATGCAAGCCTTTTGTGTCGTGCTCGTTCAGTTCAGTACTGGTGGACCTGCGCAGCACGGCCTGTTGAACCAAAACAAACAAAAAATCAATACAAGTACAAAAACATAATCCGTACTGTTGCAGCGGATTGATTGTACTTGTGAACAGAAACAAAGACGCTGCTTTGCTTTTCGCACGGTTATGTTGTCTTAAGCTCCGTCTACATGTAGCCGGGTATTTTCGAAAACGTGGATCTTTTCTCCATATTTAAAAAAATTTTTGAATCCACATGCAACTATATGTAGTATTTTCCAATCGTATTTTACCGTCAACTCGAAGCGAAGTATTTTCGAAAACGCCGGGAGGCTTTTTCCACCGCATTATAAAGATCTGCCTCCTCAAGCTGTAGCGTTTTCGAATCGTGTGTGCGGAATCCAGGCAAGGCTAGAACCTTGGCATGACGTCATCGTATTTCAAATACCCAGTTTTCGCCCGTCCTCACGAATACGATACATCTACGTTTTCGAAAATCTCCACCCTGGAGAGTGTATTTGAAAACTTCCGTTTTTGGTTCCCAAAAGCACCATTTACGTTTGGACGGTAGCCGTGTTCGGAGAAAAGTATCTCCGTTTTCGAAAATACCCGGCTACGTGTGGACGGGATCTTAAAACCCAAGCACAAAAATTAAAAGATCTAAACAATTTGTGCAGTACTAGAACAATGGCTCGATTAGGGCTACACTCGCTCACACTAGAGATGAAACTGCAAACGCAAAAACAAGTACCGATCATACTGAGGACGCTTAATTGCCAGAAAAGCGAGTACTAAGACTCAGGTTTATCCCTGTAAATTCTTGGCATGTAACTGCATTTGCACTTGCTACACTTCGGCTTCTATTGCATGGCTGCTACTGGAACACTTACGAAACAACCGTAACACAAGAGCAAGGCTTACGCAAGGAAAAAATTCCTTGTCTTTCCTTTCATTTCTTTTTGCTTGCACCTACAACCCCTCGAACTCAAACTTATTTTTTTTACCTTTCATTTGCGTGACCTGCGCTTTCATCACTAGTGAATGAAAAACCACTTATGGTGAAGCTTTACCCCTCAAACGCACCGGTGATTGGAGGAATGAAAGGAATTTTTAAAAATAAAAAAAATTTAAAACTTAAAAAAGACTGTTCTATATAGCAAGCAAGAGACACCTGTTAAGCTTACTTTAAATCTAAAGAAAACTAAAAACTACTCAGAAATCAACAATATCTTTTTTTTCTTAATCAGCTCCCCAAATAATCAAAAATTTTGTTAAACTTAATGAGCCTAGCCTGCGTGGCAGCCGGACATGTCAATTAATTTTAAATGTCAATACACGGATGTTTAGAACTGTCTGCGACGCAGGCTAAATGAGCCATGCGCACAATTAAGTCAGATCATGATCAATTCTAAATTAGATTCATCATAGTATTGGCAATTTTTGACGTAGCCTTGATAAAGCCGGAAAATTGAGAGGTGGTTATGTGGGAATTTCAATAACCCACCAAATTGTGACGTAGTTATATGTGCGAACTTCGCGAAAAAGGTTAAACTTCCTTATCCAGTGATCGTGGAATCTGATGTAGCCACTGACATTTTCAAAAGTCTCAAGTTTTGGGGTTTGTACACAAAAGTACCCAACTACTCATTACTAGGTTTGACTCCAAGAGCAGGGTCTGCAAGTCCCACCCTTCGCATATAACAACACAAGAAAACCGGAAACCGGATTAGTATCTCGAAAATAACTTGTTGTTAAGTTTGCTTTCAACTCATAAAGTTCTGGTTAAAAGTAGCGTAACATGCATTACTGAAGCCTAGCAATTACCCGATATTGTACACGTTCAAATTAACTGCTTATAAAGCTACCGACTACTCACAGGGCTGGAGGAGATGGGTAACCCTGTCTTGGCGTTGAAAATAGGGATGGTGCAAGATTTCGTTGGTAACGAGCGCTGTTGGATCATTTGCCTCAGCAACTTTGGGTTTGCCTTGGTTGTATTCAAAACGCCATTTGTCTGTGACGGACATCCGCACATTCCCCCTAATTGGTGTCTGCACTTGGAATCTGAAACACCATTTTGCTGACAGATAACAGAAAACCGGTTATTTTTTAAAGTTACTGCATAATTTGATAACACTTACTATTGGTTTTTAAATGTAAAACGTACCAAATTACGAGGGTTATGGTGCAACTTTGGGAGAAAAGATCCATTATGGTCAGCACTATTACATTGAAACCGTTTTTCTAGTACCTACACGAAGAAGGACCCCGTACCTCTGATGCATAAACATCCAAGAACACTCAGGCTAAAATTGACTGTCCATTCCCAAACTCTGCGATAACTATTATATACAAATTAAATTGCAGCACTCATCTGATATTTTAACTTACCTCTTCTGCTCTGACATCTGAGATTTTACCATTTGTTTGCTGGCTGGAGTCTTTTGATTCAATTTTAAAGTCATTGAGAATTTTAATACAATGATCTGCACGGCCACTCACAAGATGTGTCCTGCTCTGCTCTCCAAAATCTCGGTGCAAACCATTACTGTTCACAGGTTCTTGATTAGAACTCGTTCTAGCAGAGAAGGAGTTGCTTAAATTTCGACATTTCTGACTATTTATCTCTTGAGTACTGTTTCGTTCAACCTGGCCACTACGAGTTTCGGAACTGTAAGATTTCCCTGGTCGACAGGACCTTTTTCTGAGAGGTGAGGAAAAAGCAAACTTTTCATCTGTTGCCACAACATCACAAGTGCCATTGTCCGGCTTAAACGTGTCACTGTTTAGACAAGCACCACTGGGAGTTGAAAAGCCTTGCTGTGTTCCCAAAACATGCCAAAGTTCACGAAGATCAAATCGCGGTAGAGTGTCAACCTGTACTCGTAGGACGGCGTTGTTAGGTAGAGTGGCTAGGGGGAACACATGCTGTTTAGGTGTGGCCACAAATCTACTAGTGCCTGTGCTACAATCTTCCTTTCCATAAATTCTGAAACACAAAGAAAAAACTTTCACATGTATGAAATCAAATGCCTTTTCTTTAACAACTTTCACAAAATTTGAAACAGCTGAAACTATTGAAAAGGGATTAGAAAATGTTAAAATCCCGGGTATTTAAGTTAAAAGCATTGCGTGCTTGCCATGAACAGATACATTACTAGTTAAATGTCGTATACATGTAGCTGGTGATCATGAATAACAGTATATTAATGCAGGACTGTACAGCGTGCACAATCTGTCTAAACATCCTGATACCGTGATGTGATGTCCTGAAACTGTAAGATACAAAATACTGTTATAACTAATCGGCTTCTCTTTTGTCGTCTGAAAACAAGTTAACATTTGCTCAAAAACCTATTTTTAGCAGAACACTACATAGATTACTCTTGGGCAATCGTTCAGAAGTTTCAACGAAACATTAATTTTTAGACGTGCGATGGATTACACTCATTGTGCTCTTTGGGCGTGTGCGGGGGTGTGGATTCACGCCTCTCGTGCTTACAAGTAGGTAAAAAATCCAACATTTGACCAACTCTGCTTCACGACTTCACAATATTTTCTCTCAAGTACAAGTTGTGGTCGATTCTCTTGGTAATTTTTCACACCTCAAAGATTGACTTGTACACAAGTATATTTGTACACAAGCATATACAGCAATCTTTCGGGAAGATGAATTAAAGTATCAATAAAACAATAAGAGGGTTTCGATGTTCAAATTTTAAATTGTAACATAAAGAATAGATTTGAAGGTGGATTTAAAAAACGTAACTATAATTAATAATTAACGTATTACCCATTTGTTATTAAGTGTCTAATAATCCACTACAGTGGGTCTAGATGCTGCAAGATCCCTCTCCACATTGTGCAGTCCTCCAAATCGCTTGGGCTGAGGCTGCCCAGTCTCATGAATGTCTTCATCAACTAGTTTAGACCAGCTTTTTCTAGCCTCTCTATTCTCATACATCCTATCCAGCCACATTGAGGCATATGATGACATTAATCCCGCTTAATTTCTGGTTACAACTGACCTATCAATTCGCCTATTTGCCAGACACAACTCAATCAAACCCAGCTCATTGCAAAGAGTGTTGAGGCTTTGGTTATTTTCTGACTGTATGTGATATACTTTTTTATCATCTTGCATTTAATTCTGATCTGTTATCTGAGACTACCGGTACTTCTATTAAGACTATTAATATAAGCAGCCAAGAAAGATAATTGCCATAATTATCTATCAATTTGTAAACAATTTTACCTATAGCAGATGTGTTGTGGAAAAACACCTTTACTGGTGCTGAGCCAAGCACTCAGTTGGGAGAAATGAATGTTTGATCTGATTGCTCGAAGGAGCATTTGGCCACTGGTGACTGAATTATGGAACCTGCAAGGACATATTAAATATCATAAGTTACAAGTTAAAGAGGTACTCCAGTGGCCAAAGTCACTTTTCGGAAATTAAGTAAATGTAAAATTGGCTGAGAAAAACGAATATGCCACTCATTTTGTTCAAAGAAGTTTAGAAATGTGCAAAAATAAGCAAAAACC
>JAOBRG010388569.1:0-10726 GCA_027574985.1 Umimayanthus nakama | reverse complement strand
ATTTTATGATTTCTGGCATTAAAAAGTCTTAAAAAGGTCTTAAATTTGAGAAGTCCTGAGGTGCAGGAACCCTGTATAAGAAAAATCAGCAGGACAAGGGGTTCCGCAGTCGTTCCTTTACTTCACCTACAGTTCCAAATAAATGCTGCAACATTTATTTAATTTTTCATGATTTGAGTGCAGCATTTAACTGAGGGAACATTTATGCGAGGGCAGCATTTATTTAAAACGCTGTTTATTTTTTAAACAACCTACCACAAATTTACTTTAAAAAGTAGGGAAAAAAAGAGATACAGTTCTTTGGCTGTACCGATAAAGCTTTACAGTTTTAAAACTACAACTTGTTGAGCTTGTAAATGTGTAATAAAGCAGATAAATTTGATGTTGTGGATTTTTGTCTCAGTGCCTTTCACACTTCAAATTTACGTAGTGTGGTTTTGTTCAAGGGCTGCGTTTATTAGTATTTTGGATCTCAGGTGTGGCGTTTATTGGAGGGCAATATTTATCTGAGGAAATACGATATGGTTGAGTCCATCCACCATTCTGCAAATGTTTGTTGGTGAGCACATATTTTTTCCAAGTGAACTGAATGCCAAAAGATTGGTGAAATTTATTAGCCATTTTAGCATTGGAAATCACAACTTTGATGTTCTAAGTTAGAGTGTTTTCCTGTTCGTTCGTTTGTTCCAGATTTTTATCTGTTGCCCCTGCAGTCTGGACAGGACAACCCAAACAACACAATCATACTATCAATGTTTTTTTTTATTACTTTTATCTTGTGGAAATTAAGCCATTCACAAATGGCCACCAATAAGTGACTGAAATCTTATGGAGTCATCCTCACCCAATTGCATCTCATTCGAGCTTGATTCTCATTGATTTTTACCAAAACATTGCAACTTAAAGCAAAGGGTTTTTGTACTGAACTTTCTTAAGTCACTGTTTTTCTTTGCACATTTGTTGCTGGGTTCTGGGCACAGCGTCATAACTCAAGATGGTGGCTGGGAAGTTCAAAGTGCCAGAAGTGCATTTGATCTGGCAATGGCACTGTAGATACTGTGTCGAAAGACCATATTAAGTGGATGCCCAACCCTTTGAATTGATAAACATCAAACATGTTATTTTGACATACCATATTTCAGTAAGAGTAGGTTTCATGTGCGGCAACCATTCATGGGTTTAAATCAAAACATTCGAGAACCAGTGATGTTGATGGCAAAAAAAAAGTATCTGAAGGCTTCTATTTTTAGGAACTACTAAATTTAGGGATTTTGTATGAGAAAGAATTAGGGACAACTAATTTTAGTGGTTTTAAGGATTTTGTTGAATATTTGTCAGATTGACCTACATATTCAGGGCATCTGATGAAGTGAGAAAACAAATAGGAAATTATATGGCAAATCAGGGCTCATTATGCAGCAAGTAATGCATTTTGTCAGCTCATTTTAATACACTTGTTGCCAACATTTTTCACAGTTAGGCCAGACATATCAATAAATTAACATACACAAATTGTTGTTTTCCAATTGCTCGGTTACTTCTATGGTATATGCACACTTCCATATCTGTAGATCTACAAACCCTGTAAGTTCTTGACAAAAATGGCAAACCGAAAGCACAGTGAAGCAAGCCAGAGTGCAAACATAATCTTCCTTGCTACCGTGTAGACTACAAGTTTTCTAGTAGCTGAGGAAAAAGCCAATTGGCAAGGTCTAGAAACAAAGTGTAGAGGAAACATTCAATGTGAAGGACGCGATGTAGTGCAAGCTGAGTGGCTGATAAACAACAAAAAATGGCTGCCAACAGAAATACAAACTGTTATGGACTTTTCTTTTTGTACTCAGAAATCGTTTCACTTTTGACACCATTGAGAACCAGCTAGAACCGTTCCAGAATTCGGCCTTGATTCCCTCTCAAATAGAGTTTGACTTTGACTTAAGTTATATCTTTAAAAATCAAAGTCAGTTTGTTAACAAAAACATGCAAAATATTTATATATATATAATACTTTATTTTCATTCCTTTGTTACATAAGTTATATTTTTAGGTATTTGGTAGCATTTGTTTAATTAAGTGAAATATGATTATATACAAAATGCCCAAGTTTAGGCAAAATGAGCAGTGTCAGAGGACAACTCAACCCTAAATAACCAAGACTGTCCCAGTCCTGCAGATAACAAAACCAGGTTGCTTAGCTCTTATTGTTTCTCGACCCAGGCCTTCAAGATCTTCAAAATCGACAAAGCAAAGTTTGATAGGACTTTTTTTTATTAATTGGTTTATGACACCATCGATGTGAATTTTGTAGGAATGAAATAAAAATAAAATCAAGTTCTTCTTTTGATTGTTTTCTAAAAAAGGAAAGAGAAGTAAACTAAAATTGAATCAAGACTGACCTTTTTTGACAAAAACTACACTTACAGGTGATCACCATAACATTTTTTCTGTAAAACCACACAAAACACCTGCATACCTCTAAAATTGAGATGTTCATTATACATGGAACCTTTTGTTTTTCTACAAGGCAGCTTGGATAACACAACAATGCAAACTAAGTCAAACAAATCCTAATTTTTTGAAGCAAGGAGAAAAATAAGTCAAGACAAAATGTTTGTCCATCTTTATACATCACTTCAGTTCATGTCCTATACTTTCTCGAAAGACATCAATGACATCAAAACATTATTGATAAGTCTTGAGTTGATAGTTTCTTTTTAATTTCGAGTCCCACAGACCTACCAAGACACATGCCTTGAGCATGTGTCACACACTTCCGAATAACTTTACATGCCTAAAAATTTGAGATTTTCGTATATATTTGCAGTAATTCACACGCCTAACATCTGAACATGATGCCATACTTTCTCTGTTACTAAAGTTAAACCCAACTTGAATCACATGCCCAGCAATTTTCTAGCCTTGGCATCTCTGGTCCCACATGTTTATGATCACAATTGAAAACCTGTTATGTTTTCACGACTATTTTGATGACAAAATGATTTCCATGATTGAAGAATTTTTTTTTAAGGCTCTTTTTTTTCTTGGGTTTTTTTTTTGCACAAATGTGGAAAGATTTGGAAGAGAGAAGATGTGCAAATTTTCTCTGCCGTCTTGAATCTTGTCACATGTTCCTGGTCTCCTCATTCAAAAAATGTTACAGGCATTGTACAAATGGATGGCGATCAAAAACAGCAGAAGAAACGAAGAAAACTTAAAACTTTTAAAATGTATCACCAAGCAGACAGAACACTAAACAGTAATTGCATCAAATCTTGTAGTTGAATTTCTTGCTGATTTAGCTAGATTTGAGATCACTGCTGCATTGTTCCAGAAAATTATTTGTAGTGAAGAATGAAATTGAATTTGAAACGTTGATTTAAAAAATCAGGGTGCGCATTATACATGGCCACATGGATAAATACATAACAAAGTTTTTAAAGTGTTTTAAGGAGAATGAAGGCCTTGACAGAATTTGTTTAATTTTACAATGGTCCAGGCTCAAGCATCAAGGACTATAAGATACATTTTTGCAAACTTGATAAATTTCCTGTCATTACTTCATGTTATATCTTTGTTTTGAGACATTTTAGTTTTATTTTTTCTGGCCCCCTAAAATTTAGTCTTTGAAAAAAATTGTCGTAAACTACAGAAAATAAAAAGTCTGGCCTTATTGGTGAAAATATGTTAAGTCTGATCAAAATTTGGCTTAACATGGCTTCAAAAACTATGTTGCCATAGCAACAACAGAAACTGTTGACCAAGAATGTTTCCAAAATTTTGTTCCTCAATAGATTTGGAGAAAAGCCACCAGATTTGAGGGCTATATACTGTGATTGATGGCTAAAGGCCCTGTTACACTGCGCAATTTTCTCAGAAACTTGCCTCGCAAGGCTCCTCGGGATGAAAAACAAAATTTGTGGACATGCGTCCTTGTTAAAGCTGCTGTAATATTGCGAGATAAGTTGCTGGAGGGGATTATACACTGAGTGGTGTTGTCAGTTGCAGCAATCCATTGGAAAGTAGAGCTGAGTTCTACTTCGAGCAGTGCTTTGCGCAACAACAAAAAATTATGAGACAACCCATGTTACACTGTGCAATTCGTCAGCAAATTGGAGAATTGAAACCGAAGTGGTGTGGGCACTGCTTGTCCCCTTTCCCCTCTAACCCCCTCCCTCCCCCCGGGCTAGTGGGGCATTATGGGGAAGCACGCCAAGAAAGGTTCAATTTCATCATCTTTTCTGAGATAATGGAATTGAAACTCACTTTGCTGAACTTGAATGTTTCTTTTCAGATTAACTAAACTGGTAACAAGTAAACAAGAAACATTTTCTTGAACAACTTACCATTTCAATCCTGAAAAAAACCGTGTACTGTCTTCTGCTTTATTTTTCTATGTATTTTTTTTGTTGTTTTTTACCTTAAGTAGTGTCACTCCTGTTAACATTGGTAGCTTTAGATTTTACTGACCTTAAAATAGTAAATTTATGTGTTATTTGTTTGATAATTTATACATCAGGTGAACAAAGAAATTGTGGCAGGTTTAAAGTACAATCAAGTGACCTACAAAAAGGGCATAAGAGGTGAGTTGTTAGTTAGTTAACTTTCCATTCTCTCTCCCAGAGCCCACAGTTCTTAGCCCATAAAATTTGCCTTGCCAAGTTTATCAACATATATCTTCTCCTTACATTATGAAGTAATGAAAGATGAATTGATTCAGCATTCAGAGTGAAACACTTAATTTTCAGTTGCATTGTGTGACTAGTTTTCAAATTTAAAATGTGTATGAGGCCCAGGTGAAAAATGTTGGTTGTCACTTCTATTGTTATTTCTTAACAGGTTTCTGAAAAAAGAAATTAATTCCAAGGTTTCATTTTTGTTTTATGGGGCATCAAAAAACCACCCATGTAGCATTTGACTGAGTGTTTGGGAGCCCTGGTCTAGTATGCCTATGAGGTTAAACTGGTGAGACCCCAGCAGCGCACCAAACATCATTGTGACTTGCACAAGTGCTGTTAGCCAATGTTTTGTATATAAATATACAGCGTTAAACTACTGAATAGCCTTAGAATGGAAGGAAGGAAACATGTGATACTGATAATCAAATTGTACTCACCAGTTTGGCGTCATTAGGCATTTTTGTCCCAGGCGCCTCAGGCACAGCCAAAATACACCTATAGGAGGATCTTAAAATGGCGAATTTCCGCACTTTCAGGGTCACATAAAACCAGCAGAATTTAATGTTTTTTTAATATTTTTTCGATAAACTAAATTAATGTTGTACTACTACAATGGTTTTACCAAAGCAAAATCATTTTTGGCCTCATGTGCACTTCAAGCACAGATCTATCAGTGTTACAATTTACATGTACTTTGCACAATTGTGCAACGAACACTTAAAGCGCAACAACTCAACACAAATAGCCAAGGAAAATTGAAAATACTTCGAGTTGTTGTGGTTCCAAAGAAAAGACCTAGAAACAATTGATTAATTTAGAAAGTCTTATCTTTAAAGATGTTTTATTGTAAAGTTTCTAGAAATGTAAGATGGTTAAAACAACAAAACTGACCAAAGAAAAAAACAGTTAAAGCCGAAAAGTAGCTGGTCTTCAGCATGTTCAGTAGTTAATCTTGCAAAAATGTATACATGCATTTGCCGAAACACTAAACACAATAGATAAATGTGCACCTCTTGCCATAAAGAGAGTGCATGCTGAAAATCTACCGTGGCTAACATGTGAGATATGGAACTGATGTGAAATGCCATTTTCATCATAAATGGGTGCAGAAATAAAAGTCAACTGAAGAACGGGTTAAATACAAAGAGCTGCGAAACAAAACAACACGCCTCATTAGAAATGCTAAACAAGATTACTTCAAAGAAAATAAGAAAGACTCAACTAAATTGTGGAAAATGGTAAAATGTGTCACTGCTACTAAACCTAAGACATCAACCAATGACTTACTCACTTGAGATTGACAATGGCGTTGTTCAGGAACCTGAGAAGAGCTTACAGAGCTTTGCTGAGTACTTTTCTACTGCAATTGCAAAACTGAGACAGCATGGCTTCTGTATTATCGCCCCCCAGAGCATCTGCAAATCGGTCCTCAAACAACTTCAAGCTTTCTCAAGTTATGAAAACCTTTGTAGCTAAAGAACTTAAGAAATTGAAAAGCAACAGATCAACTGGGATACACAACATCACAGCACAACTTCTCATTGACAGTGCCGACGCACTTTGCCACGCTACTAGCATTACTTACATGTGGGATCTATTCCCACGAGTTGGAAGCATGCCATCAAAAATTCAGTGCACAAGTCTGGTTCAAAATCTGATACCTCCAATTATCGCCCAATCTCATTTCTGCCAGTCTGCAAAGATTCATTATATAAAGATAGATAAATAATTTAATAAATATATAAATAAATGAATGAATGAATGAATAACTAACTAACTTTGAGTTATCAAGGTAAAATTGCAAAGCAAAGTGCCCGGAGAGCATGTAAACATCACTCAAGTTAGCAGGATTTCAAGTTATTGAGTATTCAAGTTAAGCAAGGAATTTGAGTTAGAGTTGGTGTGAGTTACCAGGGATAATTGCATATCATTTTGCAAAGCAAAACAAGCCCCAAAAACCCTTAAAATATTTTAATTCTCACTTTTTGCTGTACTTCTGGACATCAGTTTTGTCTCTTAAGAAAGTGCCCTCTATTAACTTTACCTCCTCGAGTAAAGTACTGCCTTAATTAATCTTCATTCCCTTCAAGAAAAACTTACGGGTCCATCGCTGGTGATTTACATTAGATGGTAATCATACACATCCTCTGCAGGAACAGCAACAACACTGTCCCTACTGACTAAATCGGTTATCTGCAACAAGGAAATGAACTAGATCAACCAATGGATTCTCATTCTGCGCCATCTTGGTTGCACATTAAAGAATCGGGGCCCTCAGTTGGAACATAGAAGAAAATATTGCAGAGGTCTTTGGCATTAATTTTTTTGTGATTGTAGCTGTTCATTGCTTGCTTGCTATTTGACATAAGAATCAGCTGTCTCCTTTTTCCTTTTGCATGGAAGGTTTCATAGAAGTTCCTTTGGATTAGAAAATCAAAGTCAACAAGGGAGCAGGACGTTTTCCAAATGCAGTGCCTAGACTTGTACTACACTGCACACCCACCAGTAAACTCCTGCAGTTTCGCCACATCTGCTTTCACTTCTTTGATGTAGTTGGTTATCAGCATTTGTGCATGGCTCACATAGTTAATGTGTAGTCCTGTATAAGATCTTCACTGATGACAAAGATGTGCTCCTTGGCAACAACTGGTTCGTTCTCCTTACTCTCCTTACAATTAATTGACAGAACATGATACTGATGTGAAGGGTTATTTATGTGGAAGTATTGGGACTGTGTATGATTTTGCCCTCTGCCTGAGCAGCTCTCGGAGTAGTGATGTACTTGTATGCAGAGAACATGCCCAAGGGGTTGTTATATCAAGGAACTCATCAAGCTGCTTTCTCTGCCAAAGGTCCAAATACCAATGACAGGGTAGCTCTTCCAGCTCCCCTGGTGGTGTAACCTTGCCAACAAAGACATAGTCAAAGCGCCTCAATCTGATAGTACCTCAGACACTTCTTCTGGCTGAAGATTCAGGAATTCAGTACCACATTCATCACATGTTCTGTCTAGTCTTCAAAGCCTGTGGAAGTCACTCCCACCAGGTTTGGACAGAGGGTCTTTTCCACAGCATAACCCACAGTTGAATTGGTACTGGTAAGGTGCCTGTGTGATAAATCTGTTGTTTGAGTGTCTTCTTTCAAAACTTGATACATTCACTGAAAACAATCTGCAGTTCTTTGTGTTTTGGACACAGGCAAGATCTTCTGTCGCTCGTCCTTGCACTTTTTGCAAAATACAGGTTGAGGTACTCAAATTTCCTCTGAGAAATCTTGAAATCAGGGTTGCCTGCACAATAGCCAAAGTAAGCTTCAGTTTGTGTTTGCTGGAATACCTACTTTGCATGCACTCCCTTCAACCAGCTCGCTTTCCTATCTTGTCTTTTGTGTCTCCTGTTGCTCTGTTTGCATCCTACGTTTAGAAACCATGCACAGATTTTTTCAATTTGTCAGAAAGCGAGTCAACTCTGAGTTTTCTCTTACAGAGCAGTCAGTTTTGAAGTCATCTTCGATCATATCAATTTCAGCTTTATTCTATGACCTATGGAATGCCTTTGACTGAGTTGTCTAATGTTAGGTATTATATTTGACCTGCTTTGGAACATGTCTTAAATAGATTTTGTAAGTTTCTGAAAGGTGTAATAATCTGTACATGTATTGTTAAAATGCAACTTAACTATTTGTACTCAAATCGATTGTTTTAAAATTTGCAAAAATATTGGTCATATTGAGGTTTTAGGCAAGGTTTCTTTTAAAAAATAGTAAAGTATTACATGTCAAAAATTTTTGTTGGGCCAGTAAAACTTCCTAAAGACTGGCCCTGGTGGAAAGGTAGTTTCAATCTCTGTTAGGCTGAAGTCTTGTTTAACATCCTTCCAAAATTTACTTGTAGTTAGTTTAATGTTTTGGTTTTAAATCTTCTAGTTGACAAGGAGAGCCACATGGTTGGAAGCTATGGGCCCAAGGCAGATCCCCATATATACCTCACCCCTGTGGATGAAGCACCAAAAGGGATGATAGCTCGGGGCAAATACACATGCAAGTGCAAGTTCCTTGATGATGATCAAAATGTAATCCTAGACTGGCAATGGGCTTTTGAAATTAAGAAAGACTGGGACTAAATTAAAAGAGAGTGCTCTTTGCTAGATTTTAACAATGCATTAACCTACGGCAAAATAGTATTGCTTGATCTCCTGTGTTTGCCCCAAGGTTTAGCCAGGGGGAGTATCTGTCATTTTTCCTAAAGTATTTGTTAAAATCCCCGCCAACGGTATGACATGTTTACAAAAAATAATAAAAATCTCGATACATTTACTGTTTTTTGCTGGTTGCATCTCTAATAATCTACCCATACAAGTGGCTGTCACTGTGAGTTCCTCACTCCCCTTATTACCTTATCAAGTTCATTCAAAGATTTCAGCTCATTACCTTTTTAAATGTAGGATCAATGTAAGTTTGTATCCGTTTATGCAGATGTGAGAAAAGTGATCTTTAGAAAAAAGATGCTCTTAGAAAATTAAGAAATTTGACTTGTGAACCAGATCCAAAATACCCTTTTATGGCTGCAAACGATAACTTTGAGTGGAGACTAGTTTTTAAATACAGCAAAAGTAGCTGAATTGAGAATTCAGTCAGGGCTTGAAGGTATTGCAATGTTTGCAAGCTTGCCATAGGGTGAAATTTGGGTTTTGTCTGTGATGCTTGTGTGACATATGTAACGCACTTTCCTGAAATCAATAAATAAATTGTACAAACTTCGCAAATGGAAGTATCACATACAGTATTTCATTATAGTTGAGTTGGGAATAAGAGTTACGGATGGTCGCGGGAAATAAGGAGTGGTGCATTACATGGGGTAAGAATATACAGGTTTGGTCAGCAAAGGTTGATGAGGAAAGTTTTTCACCTGTGGGGTTTGATGTGCAGTCTTCAAAAAATATAGAATGGCCGAGAAGGGTCACTTTATATTTCTGACTTCGTTTTGCCTACAACATACTTGTAACCATGATTTTCTGACATTTTTGCCAATTTCTGTCAATTAAACGAGCCCGGGGGGGAGGGGGGTACTTCCTAGCCGAGTAAAAGGACACTTGTGATGTGCTGCTGAATGGGGTCACATTGTCACAACTGTACTGACTATAACAGGGTGTACATTTTAGTAGAGTTACTAGAATGGGGCCACACATTTTCAGGGTTTCTGGGGAAAGAAAATTCTGGTAAGCACGGATTTAAAAAAAAAAGGTAAGACGAGCCAAAAAAAGACTAAGATGGGGTCGTGTATAGAAGACCAAAGAATAGACGTTAATGGGTAGAGGTTTTTCGGAGCCCAGGGACACATATCCACCAAAAATTGGCCCCCTCCCCCCTTGGTTAGCAAGTACAGTAGATCTGAGAAAAGGTAGTCGACGAGAGCCGATCAAAGAAGTTGGTAAAATTAAATATCATCCACTATTTTAAAAACAACTAAAACTTTTAACTGTCAACTGAAAATATTTTTGTGACTATGCTGTTAAAAGATATATTACAGCCAGCAGTAGCTGTAACAAGATGGCACGTTGCAGGGAATGCGGCAATAGCCTACGTTTCTGGCGGTTTTTATACGGGGTTCGTACGGGTCCTTGAAAACCTGGAAAAACAGAAAGTCAAAATCCAGGCCTGGAAAATCACTCTCGGTCCTTGAAAGTCCTGGAAAATCAGGCTATTTCATGGGCTTTTTTGAAAAATTTCTCACGTTTACCGGGCTTTAGTTACCCCTGAGGCTGAAGAGTTTTGATGGACCCCCCAAAGCTCTCTCCGCCATAAGCCGAGGTCACATTTCGCTTTTCGTTCCGTTGTTTTGAGGTTTCAGTGCAATGAAGTGAGAAGTTGTTCAGTTCCCTTTCCTTTATTAATTTTAAAGGTCCTTGATTTTTGTTTGTTTGGTCCTTGAAAGTCCTGGAAAAGTCCTGGAAATTTCTTCGACTAAACGTGTACGGAGGGTCGTGAAGGGGTAAAATGGGAACTGGGATTAGCCTTATTTTGGACTGGGAAAATGGGATTTACTCACTGGG
>JAOBRG010388558.1:0-10727 GCA_027574985.1 Umimayanthus nakama | reverse complement strand
TGAAGAGTTGGTGGCGGATTTGTAGTGCTTGTACAGGGCAGTCTTAAAAGAGGAAACTGAACCAGAACTGCGGATGGCAGTAGGTAGGCTATTCCAAATTTTTGGAATACGATTAAAATAGCTACCCTGAAAAAGTTTGGTTTTACATAGAGGTTTCGATCTGCCTTAAGGGCTTCGTGCCGCTGTTGAACCATACTTACAAAAGAGTGGCTGGTGCTGTTCTGACCGCTATGAGAGTGTCTGAAGTGCAGACACTGGACGGTTAGCGTCAGGCTGGCAAGGAACACTATGTAGAACACCGCCCCGATGTAAAAGAACGGAAGCCCGATGGTCCTCCTGCCAAAAAATTGCAGTTTTTAAAAGTGAAACAGTGGCCTCCAAAAAATCACTTTGTTAATATCGGTACTATTACAGTTTCCTTTCGATAACTCAACCTCTCGATACGTCGAGCCGTCCGCTAATCACTCTAAACTTGTTCTCTCTTCAACTTTCTTCTCACTTACTCACTCAATCACTGACTCACCACTCACGCACGTACTCACTCGATCACTCACTCATTTTCTCACTATTGTGAGCAAAATTGCCTATAAATGATTGTTTATCTTTACTATATGACTGTAATTAATTATTTACTTAACTACTATTAACCAATACCTTGTAAAGAGTGTACGGGGCAGTAAATAAAAATATTACTATTATTATTACTATTCTTCACCTATTTTATTTCTTATTCACTCACTCACTCACTTACTCACTCATTCACGTACTTACTCACTCACTTACCTACCTATTTACTTACTTATTCACTCACTCACTCACTTACTCACTCATTCACTCATTCACATACTTACTCACTCACTTACCTACCTATTTATTTACTTATTCACTCACTTACTCACTCATTCACTCATTCACATACTTACTCACTCACTTACCTACCTATTTACTTACTTATTCACTCACTCACTCAATGCGAACCCGCAACTTTTTAAAGCCGCCCTCCCGAGTGGATATTTTTGAATCCGCAAACCTTTTGGAACCGTGTGGACGGGAGAATCCGGATATTTTTTAATCCGCTGACGTGGCAAAGTCGGGTCTAGTCTCTATCGCGTGACTATTCAACATGGCTGCAAAAAGGAGCATGGTTACGCCGCGCCTCTTCTTCTTGCAATTATTTCAAGCCAGATCGCGTGTGTGGAGGTAAAAAACTAAACAGCAGTTTCGTTGACGTTCCCATTCTTGCTGTTTAAGTTCCCTAATTTGCTGCCAAATTTGCACAAGACGCTAGAAACGTTGCCCTGCGCATGCTCTATTTTCAATATTAACAGAGGAGTACTGGGCACTACGGTGAATCCGGATACCTGCCGGATACGCGTGGACGGGCTAATTCGATTCGAATATGGTACGTGTGGACGCGATTTTTTTTAAAATCCGCAAAAAAATATTTAAACGGGGCCTCACTCACCCACTTACTCACTCACTAAATCACTTATTATCGCGCGAATTAAGGTGCAGTACAGATGTGTAAAACTACAAATGCGAACTCGGGTGAACACGAAAAGTAGAAAGATCGTAGAATACAAGTGGTGTTTTGAGATTCGAGAGTTCCTTCTTCAGCTACTGAAAATAGGAGAGGATAGTATAGGATAACAGTGTAAAATAGTATAGCAAAGTATAAGATAGAATAAGACAGCAAACCATTTCAAACTCCACTCCACTCGTCTCCATTCTACTCTAATCTACACTACTCGTCTCACCATTTGTGGTACATCAGCTCCTCGGTCAAGGGGTGAAAAATGAGTTCTTCTCGACCACAGTCCAGCATCGTCTAGAAGCGATAATTGGAAAATGACTTTATGCTTTATTGAAAATGGTACGCCTAACCATCTGTCTGTCTGCCTGCGTTTTCCTGCTTCACAGTCTGTTTGCCTGTTTACCTACATATTTGTCTGACTGCCCCTAGTAAGAACATGAGGCTGGAAAACGCCCAAAACTTGAGAACATTCTAAGAACACACGAGGCTGAGGAAAGGCGAGGAACTGCACACTGGGTACTGAACAAGACCACGGCAAATGTTCATCACTGCAACATCGCATTTAGTGTTGTGCAATTACAAGTTTGTTTTATTTCTATTTTATTTATTTACTGTATTTCTTTCTTGCCATTTGTGCTTCCGATTGATTTGAAAAAATTGAAATTAATAACTGCACGGTGAGGAATGGATTAGAGAAACTACCTCACTGAAATACTGCAACCTTAGTAATTGCAAATTTTTCCCGAAAAAAATCAGGCCTCAACGGGAATGGAACATATGACCTTGTATTGTTATGACTTATGCCACAGGGCTCAGGTGAAGAAAATATCCTGGGAGTCACCCCCAGGAAAGATCCGACAATGACCTGCGTGTTAGTGTTTGTTCACAATATATATGTCCCTACGTAATCAACAATTAACTGAACCTCGATCGCTCGATCAGTATTGGTCGTCATAAAGATAAACGATTAGTCAAAGGAACCTTTTTTAACAGAATTGTGTACCTCTGGAACAATTTACCCGAAAACTTGAGAACAAGTAATCACAGCATAACATCTTTCAAGTTACTTCTCGAGGATTGTTATAAATTACTGGATTCTAACGCTAAAAGTAAAAAACCAAACATTTCGTGGAAATAATCTTGTTTTTGTTATTGAGTTCAACGTCATTTTTTCAGTGTAATCGTTTTATTATTATTATTATTATTAATATTATTATTATTACTATCATTATTATTATGATTATTATTATCATTGTTATTTTCATTATTATTATTAGCTTGTGCTTGCACTGTAAATCCTTATTTTTCTTGGATGGAGTAGCACAGTATGGTTTTAATGCTCTTTTCTCTTATTTCATCACTAAAATATTTTTTTTGTTATCCCTATTATATATTTTTGTATTTTTTAACTATTACTTCATGTGTACTTATGCAGTGAAAAAGGATTAAAGGTAAAAAAGATGGATACGTTTCAAAAGACGATTCGGTTTTGTTTTTGATTCCTTGTGGTCGATTCTTACACAACACGTGATGTAACCTTACCTTTGGTGCAAAATATCGTTCTCCCTCCGAATTTGTCATCTCATCAGGATGAGGGTTCAGGTACTCAAGGTTGTAGGTTATCTGTAGAATCCCAATTAGCTTTCGTTCAGTTGAGGACAGATAAAAACCTCATAAGTTTCAAATAGATGTAAAAAGAAACCAGCATAATATAAAAAGTTGCATGAACCAGTGAAGCAAGCCAAATTATCAAAGAAGAAGAATTTCCCTTAAGGCCCCGTCCACACGTATCCGAATATTTTTGAATCTGGACATTTTTGTTGCGGATTTTAAAAAGTTCGCGTCCACACGTACCGTATTCGAATCGAGGGTTTGGAAGGGAGGGATGGTGATCAACGTAGTTGTTTGAATCTTACAAGTTCCAACCAGCCTGAGGGACGGATATTTGACCAATATTTGTAGTGCAGAAAACAGTCAAAGCTATAGAGATTGACCAGTTACCTTGCCCCAGGGTTGTGAGCGACACCCACACAAAGAATTCAAGGGCCCACATTTGTCCCTCATCCTTTCTTGACATTAACTGATGCATAACTGGGAGCTTTTACAAGTTCAAGTTGTACCCTCCTTCAAGACAACCTAGTGTCCAGGCTCTTTCCTCTCCAAGGAGAAAGACCCTGGTTGGGTCTCATCACGTGCCTTCCAGATTCTGGGTGGTGACAAATTAATTAAACGAACATGTGAGTTTGTTTTGATGAAAATATAGCATTTTTTAATTGAAACTAGGCTATATAGCATCAAGATTCAATCTTAAGCACATCTCCAACGTTTTTCTTTTTTTCTTACCATACACCACGAATCTGGGTGGCACGTGACCAGACCCAACCAGAATCTTTATCTCGGGAGAAGAAAGAGCCTGGGAACGAGGTTGCTTTCAAGATTACTGAAATAAAAAATAAAAGATAGGAGATCTGTCTAACAAACAAGAATGAATACGCTTTTTGTTCTGCTTGTTACGCTTCTCATTGTGATCAAACGTCATTTTAGGATCTTCAAACCTCACCGTGTATCGCTCATCCGTTTCAAAATGATTGGAAGCTTCAATGCACTTGTCCAGCACAAGCTGTGGAGTTATGACAAGGAAAGTAAAAAAGTGTCCTTCATTGCACTTGTCCAGAAAAAGCTACAGAGTTATGACAATAAAAATGAAGAAATGAGTCTGCAAGCCTCCGTACTCTCAACTTGCTTGAAGGGGTATTACCTATTCTCTGGCCTTCGTGCTTTCAAACAAGCATACACACGCATGCATAAACAAAACCTACTGACAAACACCCGATTATACACATAATACACACATATCACGTTTACAACGCTGGTAAGACTCAATTGATAATGTTTCTGAGAAAATTTTCAAATTTTTGATACGCTTTCTGAAAACAGTTTTAATAATTTCCAGAGGTTTCCCAAAATGTTTGTTTCGTGGCTACATAATTAAGAAATACACTTTAATATTTGTCGTTTAAAAACTTTTACACGCATAAAAAATTGTAAGGAAACTGTAACAGTCAGTTAAGGAAATTGTAATTATGTATGTTTTTTTATCACTTAAAAATCAAACCAAATCCTTGCGCCCCTGTGTAAAATCTTATAACGTATCTTTTAAACTTTCTCAAAAGTTGACAAGGAGTATGTAACCGAAAGATACCAAAACGTTTGCATACAAGGGACTCGTACAATAATAACCAAAAGTACTTTAACACCTTTGGTTAAAGGGAGTT
This sequence comes from Umimayanthus nakama, assembly GCA_027574985.1. Taxonomy (NCBI): domain Eukaryota; kingdom Metazoa; phylum Cnidaria; class Anthozoa; order Zoantharia; family Parazoanthidae; genus Umimayanthus; species Umimayanthus nakama. The sequence continues at coordinate 5,918 of JAOBRG010388558.1, read as the reverse complement.
CTAAGGTCTTTTACTTTACAATTAAAAGATCCTCCGGAGCAACAGATACCCGCCTTTTATGTCCAAAGGTGGATTACTAGTTGCAACTTTGACAGTTTGTGGAGCTTAAAATTGATGCTCAGTTCAAGAATGTATAGGTGAAGTACCTTTGCAGCTAATGGAAATTTCTCAATGAGTTTTTTCATGAGGCAGAAACCATCTTCGCCTTTTGTCCTGAAAGCCTCTGTCCACCTGCAATTTAAGTAAAAAAAGAATTTGAGTAAAAACGAAAACGAGTTTGGAAATTTATCGTTCAAGTAGGGAAGCGAAACTCTCTAAACGAAGTTATAGGAAGATCAAGAAAAAAACTTACAAGTGAGAAAACAACAAAATCAGATTGAGCTTTTGCGTGAAACGCTTACTTCTATCATCAAACGTTTAGAAAACTCCAAAAACATTTATAAAATTTTTGGAAAAATCTTACAAGGCTAATTAACCTTATGACTGCAATTCAAACCAAAGTTAACGGACTTGTCAGTCAGTTAAACACGATTGCTTACCAGAATAAATTTGGTCAAAAACCGCTGCCGACTTGCAAGCAATAGAAACGAACAAAGTACGGACAAAATACGATATAATACAACACAACACAAAATGCTACAATACAATATAATATAATACAATACAGTACAATGCATTACAATAACATATAGTACAACACATAACAAACACAATGCAGTACAATACAATACAAGCAATCCAATGCAATGCAATGCAATACATTACAATGCAATACAACATAATACAATACAATACAACATAATATAATGCAATACATGTACAATACAATAAAACACAACACAGGACAATAAATTTTAGTACAAGACGAAATAACACAATTTAGTAAAATACATTTTTATATGGCTGACTGATTTCGCGTGCTGTGATTGGTCAACGCACGGTCCGTAAAAGGAAGGAAAAAGCTCGGTCCATAACTTGCCGTACAAAGCTCGCACTCGGCACTAAGAGGTATACACAACACATTGCAATAAAGTAAAATACAATACAATACAACATGGACCAAAGCAATGTGATACATTGAAGATACGATTCAATCATCTAAATGTCCATGCAAGCAAATGCAATGCAGTACGATGAAGCAAGCAACTGACCATTCACAAATGAACAGACGAATGCACGCATTTGAGCCACACCTGCTATGTCTGATAATCTCAATGCACACTTGCGGGTGCTTGGCGTTGATTGCCGTCTCCAGACAGTTGTTACCAAAGGCAGACACGCACTCCATGTTCGCTCCGCGATCAAGCAACAGTTTCACTATTTTTACCTCACCAAACAACGCTGCAGTCCCAAGGGGCGTGAACTGCAATATTTCGACAAAACTGCTAAGAACAAACGACCTGCCTGTTACAAAATTTGAAAAGCAACTAATAGCTGACTTACATACGGTTTTATCCATTTTTTTCTATGCTTATCAAACTTGGGATAATAACAGTAGAAAGGAGAAATATTTTCATATTATAACACGCTAGACGATGGGTTGATGTCCCACTTGGTTTAGTATAGGATAAGATAAGAGTAACAACTAGTTTTGCATGTAGCTTTACTTATTCATCTTTAAGGTAACAAACGTTCAAAAGCTTTAACTTAAAAGACTGTTGCTAAGATAACAGTTTAAGAGTTTCCACTATGTCAGCGATCTTCTTGGACACAGATTTGCGTCTTTTTGTCTTTTGTTGTTTTTCATGATTTACCAATTTAAACACGTATTCTACTTTACCCTGTTTTTATTGGTTGCATCAATTTTGGCGCCATTGTTGAGTAGGAACTCGGTTGTACTTGTGCAACCAACACGCGCAGCCTGGTGCAAAGGTGTCACGTGATCATCATCCCTGAGTACACAAGAGATGTGAACAATCATAACTGGAAAAACGATTGAATACTAACCCATGATATACTTTCAAGGGGTGTACTTAACACTGAATGGAACTGTCTAAAGACAGCAAATATTTTAAATGGCTGATTATTAGCAGGTTACCTAAACTTAAGGCAACTCTGGAAACTTTAGTTGGCTCGGGGGTCCGCTAAATCAAAGAACAACTACAAATCATTTCAGACATGAGAAGCCCTGTTTAAACAAAAAGATAAAAAAGCTAAGAAAAGACAAAATCAGAAATAAAAGCAATAAAAGGTTTCGGTTAAAAACTGTAGTATTGAGCAAACAGTTGTTACAGAGTCGGAATGAAACAAAAATAGTTGTAATGAGCCGTTGACGACGTCGTTCGACTAGTTGATCTCTTTGACCGACTCTCTCTGTCGATAGACGGTATAGGTTGCCAAGTTATGTATACATACCGACAATCGACGTCAGCCCCTTTTTCAACAAGATACTTGCTAACTTTCACACTGCCTTCGGAGCAGCTATAGTGAAGCGGAGTACGCATGCGGTAATCAACACTCTCGAAGGATTCCGGTTTGAGTTCGAGCAGCAACTCAACGCATGGCAAGTGGCCAGCCCTGAAATCAATTTTTTATGAAACAGTCAGGATTGTTTGCTATAAAACTTGTTCCTGCCGTCAACCAGATTTATTGATGAGTAGCGTTCCATGCATTCTACCTACCTACGTAACATCAGGATGCAGACACAAAGCGGCGTTTCTTTACAAAAACTTTAAATTTTAAAGTACTAGGCTTGCAAAGGCTACTGCTAGATATAACCAAATGTTTTTTAGGGTAGATTTTGGTATGTTACAACTCTGTTTCAAAAATCGAATTTAGTTCACATTCTATATAAGTTACAGATAAAGGCGCTAATATAAACAGTGAAGTCTCTTTCCAAAGAAATGACTGACAAATAGTAGGCAGCCAGTGAAGTTTTGTTTTATTTATTTTCTGATTTCGTGCAGTACACAGGGTACATAAGGACACGAAGCCCCCTTCGAAGTTTTAGTACCCAACAACCACCCACTGTAAAAAAGGCGACCCTCCCCACAATTGCACCCTAAGTTAAGAACAAATCAAAAACAAAAAAAAAATCGAATATTACAGTATTACAGAAAATACAGTACTAAAATGGTCAAATTTTCCGATAGAATTGAGCGGCATTCTATTTTTATTACTGCATATTCTCCATGACAAACATGGCAAAAGAGGTACCGTTGATACATACTCGGCAGCAAAATGGAGAGGGAGTCTTTCTTCCTCATCTTTTGCATCGACAGTTGCCCCTGCTACCAGCAGCAGCTGGATAATCTGGAAACACACAGTAACATATAACAGAACCTTAGCAGGACAGCACTGTATAACAAGAACCTTGATAATAGTATTGAAAACAGTTACAAGGGCCACAAATGCCACACATGCAAGCATCAGTTTCAACGAGATGTTCACAAGGCAATTTTGAGTGGAATTTAATACCGCAACCACAGACTTGTTATTCTGCACTCTAGTTATCGACACTGAGAGTTCGCTCGATTGCTCGTAATCCAAATAGTACTATGTTGAATGAAACGTAGTTCCCTCAATCCAGCAGTGTGTGCGTCTGCAAGAACCTTGAATGCGAACCGCTTACAATCCTAAGGCTTGTTTACCACTTCAAGGGGTATTTAGAAATCTTTCCGAATGTTTTTTTAGCCCGTAATGTGGTCAAACGGATGTAAGAAAGGAAGTGCACAACTAGGTAAGTAAGTAAACAAGTGAGTAAGCAAGCAAGTAAATAAGTAAGTAATTGAGTAAGTAAATAGTAAGTATAACTAAGTAGCTTGGTAAGCAACTAATTAAGTAATTAAGTACGTAAGTAAGTAAGCAAGTAAGTAGGAAGGTAGGTAAGTTAGAAGGAAGTAAGTGAGTGAGTAAATAAGTAGATAAGTATTACAGTAAGTAAGTAAGTAAGTAGGTAGGTAAGTTAGTAAGTAAGTAATGTAGTATGTAAGTAAGCCAGTAAGTAGGTAAGTAGGTAAGTAAGTTGGTAGGTAAGTTAGTAAGTAAGTACGTACACAAGTAAGTAAGCAAGTCAGTAAGTAAGTAGGTAGGTAGGTAAGTTAGTAAGTAAGTAAGTGAGTGAGTACTGAAATAAGTAAATAAGTGAGTACTACAGTAAGTAAGTAAGTAGGTAAACAAGTAAATATAACTGAGTAAGGCAGTAAGTAAGTAAGTAGGTAGGTATTATATAAGTATTATATTAGCATTGAGTAAGTGAGTGAGTAAATAAGTAAAAAAGTAAGTACAACAGTAAGTGGGTAAGTAAGTATTTAAATCTACATAATATTTGACAAACGCAACAGACGATTCAGTTTTCAAAAAAGGCGCCAAATGCTCTTTCAACGAGATTTACTGTTTCAGTTCAAATGGGGGGAATACACAAAAAATGCCCAACGTTTTGCTCTAACCTGCAGATTACCCTTCGCGGCTGCGTAATGCATAGGGGTCTTGTCATCCTTGTCGCGACTGTCTAGGAGACACTGCGAATGCTAATTAACAAAAAACAAAATTGACCAACACATAGCATTTCGTTTGAAAGTGAGCTCTCTTCTAGGAATACGTTAATAAAGGCGTTGTCTCAGCCTCGCCAGTTTAAATATAATTTACGCAAATAAAACTAATAACACATCAATATGCTTCCGGTCCGCTGGGGGTAAACTGATCATTGTAAAGCCCCCTTGCATCATCATTATATAGAAAAGGCGCTATATAAATGCACCACTTTACTTACTTTATCAATGTTACCTAAATACAGCAGTCCTCATTCGAATGAAATGCTTGCTTCCCCCTCTCCCTTTTTGTCAGAAACAATCCCCAAGGAAATGCTTGTTTTGTTTCATAGAGCTGAATATTCGAGCTTTCTAAACCGACTCCGTATTGCCGATGTCTCCTTTTTAGTAGAACTCATATTTCCAAAAAGTGTGGTTTATTGCAAATTACGGCAAGCTGAGTCTGCCCCTCTCACTTATTGCGTAATATTGCCTGGATATCCTCCCCCCCTCCCCCCGTTTCTCTCTCTCTCTCTCTCTCTTTTTTCTCAATCAATCAATCAATCAATCAATTAATCATTCAATCAATCAGTCAATCAATCAATCAAACAATCAGCCAGACTATCAATCTATCTTCCGCTTATTTCTCTGCCTCCGAATACTTACTTCAAGCAGGATGTTGACCGTCTCAAGGTCAGCACTATAAACAGCCACGTGCATGCAGGTCCGTTGGTTGATGTCCCTCGTGCACATGTTTGCGCCTCTCTCCAACAGGAAGCGGATGGCCTGGTGATGGCCGCGTTTGACCGCACACGTCAGTGGGCTTGGTGCACATGAACCAGGGGCAGGATTCAGTTCAGCTCCCTTGATGCAAAAAAAAAACATACAAGTAATGATAATTGTTCTACAGCCCAATAATAAAAGTGTCCTCTGGAGGGTATTATAAAACCCCCAAGAATCTTTAAAAACATATGTTGTTACTCCCTTATATATGGTATATTTTTAGCTAGCATATGCAAACACGGTGACATTGGTACTTAAAGTTATCTGATTGGTTCGCTATCTCTAGCTTATTAACAGTTATTCTCTGAACTCGAGTTGAGTAGTGGCAAAATATTCACCGACATGAGAAACACTATGGAGGTGAGCATTCTAAAAGCCACTATTCGCCGAGATTGAAGAGAATAATTGTATTAGCACATACAAACTCAGTGACAAGAAAAGTAAGCAAGAATTTTCAGTTTGACTTTTTTAATTTCTCCCATCGTATCCAAAGCAACGGGAAAGAAAATCTTCAGATAAAAACAACGTTCTAACACAATGTGCTCGCAGGTTCAGTGTCTTCTTCCCTCACAGCCTTTCTCAATCTAGATCGTCAAGCTCTGCCGATGCCCTTTAACTTTGAAAGTGTGTGTGTGTGGGGGGGGGGAGGGGGGGGGGGGATCTGAC
>JAOBRG010388557.1:0-25123 GCA_027574985.1 Umimayanthus nakama | reverse complement strand
AAAGTGTCAGTTATTGTTAATGTTATTGTTCAATGACCAATGGAATACTTCGTTCTCAGAGTAGAGCCTTACTGAACGGAAAGGGGGACTTTTTGGCATATAATTTTTCCGGTATGCCATGACATCATAACAAAGTCAAAAATTGTTTTTTATGGTAATTCCAGTAATCAGACAGTGTAGAAACTACTAACAGGTTAAATCAGCAAAATTGACTTTATTTTGCTAACTAGGGTACAAACTAACTTTGCAGTTTAGCTAATTGTGAAAATGCAGAAATACGTTGGGATGACGTCACAATTTTTCCGTTTCCGGTTTATTTGCCTAAAAGTAATCATTTACCAAAATATTCTACAAATTTTGGGGAGAACACTTCTCTTTTAGGAAAAATTGTCCAAAATATCTTGATGCTCCTGTTACCATGGCAACAAAGAATGTGTGTTTATGTATATTTCGATTCTACCAACGGTTTTGCAAAATGTAAAAGGAAAGGTTGTCCTGAACGTAGAACAGGAACTTTTGGTGAAATAAATGCTGTTTTGCAGAGTCGAATTCGTCTCATCAAACTTTCCGACTTTCGATCACAAGACCGAAAGCTACGTATGCTATCCACACTGATTTAAAAGCATTTTCAAAAAACCCTCTTTTTTCATTTTGCTGAGAGCTCTGATCTCCATCTACATAAAAAGTCCTACTTTCAGTACTATCTCTGAATCAACGTTCCGCCCTCAGCAAATAAAAGGCAACTCTTAGAGTGCATCTGACGATTGACGATGATCCTTCTACTCCGGACAAGAATTAAATAAAATTTCAAAAATTCTCTCCTGATTCGCAGATCACAATCAAATATTTAGTTAAAGTAATGACACGGGCGAGACATATGACTCAGTTGTGTTTCTTCTTGCCTTGCAGGAATTGTGGCAAATAAGGTTGAACAAAAAATTTTATTCTGTCTGTTTCTATTTAATTTTGGAAAAGAGTCAACCAATCATGCTCTTTATTACGGTGTTAAATCGTTTTACTCACCTTATATAAAGCTTGCGACTCAAAAGGCATTTGAACATCCGAGAAGAGAGTCACCGACGAGGAGGTATGAAATGGAAAAGGACTTAAGAACAGGCTACCTGATTGGCTCTACCCCTCAAAAAGCTTCTCTCTGATTTGTATTGATAACAATGCCTGATTGGCTGGCGAAAGTTCTATCGTTATCCTATGTTGCACTAAAATTGAGGGTTTTTTTTCTTCCTGTAGCTCACGCGCGCACGGCCTCTTGGCCTTGGCTGCTCGTTAAAAAAGACTTGATATATATACATGTATGCTAACTTAAAAAAATCTACAATGTTGTAAAACTTTAAACGTAGTTGTAGTAAACAAAGCTTTGAGACCTTAAAACAGTATCTCACAGTACTGTAATCTCTAACGAACAGATATGTAATTTTCAAAAGAAATAAAAACGGCAAAAACCTCTGAGAACATTCGAGACAAATATGCCAAAAAATGAAGGACACTCAGCCTAAATTGGTTGTGCCCTCGAAATAGATAATCATTTAAGAAAAACGTGTCGTCTTCAAATTTAGTTCATCGTGTCTTGTTGTTGTTTTTGTGTCTTTTGTAGAATCACTAGGACTTCAACGGAAGAAATGCGTATATTGATAAGGTAAAACAAAGTATATTTAGAGTTAATCTTTAGAACACGTTTTTCTACTCATTTAGCACAACATATCTATAACTCACACAAAATTCAACAAAGCAGTTTGCGTTTTTGCTAAACTTTTATCTTTACTTGCAAACTACTTTAAGCATATATGTCTCCAATAGTTTGTGACTGAAAACATTTTCTCACTAAACCAAAGAAATGAAACCTGAATAAACAGATTTTTCAGTTTGTTCGCATACACCGCTTCCCAATCCAAGTGAGTCGGCACGGATGGTGCTGTTTACGTTTTGGTAAATTACAGTATTCCAAGAAAATGGAAATAATAATAAACCCTTGTCTTCTCCGATTTTTACCTTTTACCTTCGGCTTACGTTTTGCTTATCCACTGAATATATTACTGAATATGTAAGGACATACACAGTACTAATCCTATTATTTAAGAAAGATGTCGTTTTGCCATAGATCTAGAAAGATAACGATCTTCCAGTTAGAAAAAAAATTAAAAGCTACATTGTTGTTGATAATTTCAGGAGATCATGGATTGCGATGAAATACTAGACATTTACTTTTGAAGCATTTTGTGGAGGTCGAAAGTTTTAAAATGTATTTGCTAAAGAGAACTTCAAACCAGATAATTATCCTATGTTGCCGCCTCGCGCATTGTGTATTTCTCATTAACAACCGAAACAACTTAATTGTAGGAAAGATGTAAAATGTTTTACGATTTTATTACAGACTAATTATCAACTAACTCTTTACAATCCATAACTTACTGTATTTTTTCCTTTTAAATGTACCTTTTACACCTTCGTAAACTTCATGATCAACACGAAATGAGTTTAACCAATTTGTAATTATGACACTTAACTGATGCGGAGCTGTCTGGAAGAAGCTGTTATCCTATACTGCTTTGCGTGATACCCTTTTAATGAAACGTGAATCCTACAGAAATTGAAATTCTTTGTCCGGAACCGAATCCATTTCCTCTCCTACTCCTTTGGTATCCCGCTGATTGACCGCAAACACGTCGACTCTGTTTTGATTTCCAAACCACGTTCACTGTTAATTTATGTTGGCGGTGTTTCTGTAACCTTTCATATAAAACACACAGAAACGTGACTGGCTTAGTTTTGTTCCAGAACTTTTGATTCAACGAGGTCCTATTCCTACTTGCCAATGGTAAGAATATTCATTCAATTAGCACCAGGTTTAGAAGATTCCACTAAATTGCTCAGTAAGAAAAGAAAGCCCTTTTACCCGAAATGTTTTAAGAGATATCTTGAACTATAACCCATATAGTCAAGTTAAGGAAAATGGTCATTGAGATTAGCCGGGGATTATTGGTCGAGTCAGTAAAAAAGTAAATAGTTCAGAACGATTGTCCTCAGTCGTCATTTGTCAGCCAATGGAAATGCTTTAGAAGACGTCGCCATTTCATGATAAAAGTTGACAGATCTAAGCCGCTGTGCATGCGTACTATGATAAACTCGCCAGTTTCAATGTACAAAAAATGACCAACTTGTCAACAACTCTATCACTGCTCAACTAGGGTAACTTCATTGTTTCGCAGTACGGAACCCCAAAGTTTATTGTCTTAAGTTCATGACATTATTTTCTTTTTCTGTAAACTTTTGATATTTGAACCTTAAAGACATGGTTCATTAGTGTAAAAACGTTGCGGAGTAAATTTTGGAATACATGTGGAGCAACAGTTACTTGAAGTTACATGAGTATCATAGTCAGTTTATTTTCGTTTGTTTGAGTTTTAGTCAGGGAGATCTGGCTCTCAATTGGTAAAAATGGTTTTTATGACGTACTAAAAATCAAGTGACTAAAAGATTTTTGTTTCGTACTCTAGATGAATACTTTTCTTCCAGTGATGGTCACAATGCTCATTGGTTTAAACGTGGCTTGGACGAAACTACTAACTCTGCCGAGAGTATAGACTATTTTTCACTCAAGAGAACCATCGAATGTCAGGATGAGTGCACTGGGCAACGGCATTCCTGTATCTTTGGTGCCCACGGCACGAGTAATGATGACATATACACCATCTGCAATGCAGTTTATACTAACTGTATAAACGATTGCTCAGACTGAAGTGGATTCAGCTAACCCTCTCTTGCCTTACAAAGACGCCCGGGTTGTCAAATACAATATGTCTGGGGCTGGTTCACTGCTTAAAATTCTTCAATGAAAAATTGAGCGTACGCGAGATAATTTTATTACGGCTTAATGAAATAAAGTATAAGATGATGCAACCATGTAGTAACGACGTAGGTCTAGTCTCTTGTTGTAATTGTTCAAGGAAGCAGCCCGTTTGTATTTGTTTGGCTGTATTTTGTTTTAAAGTGTTGGTTATTATTATTATTATTATTATTACTATTATTATTATTATTACTATTATTATTATTATTACTATTATTACTATTATTATTGTCGTACTTTTTGAGAAGAAAACTAGAGAAAAGCTTCTAGCAGCACTGAGCTATGATGGACCCGATGCAACAAAAATGTTATTGAGGATTGAATTTAAGTTCATTCCTTTACTTAGTTTGTAAGCTGTTTCATATAATTTCATGATTTTGTCGAAATGTAAGTGTTAGATTACCTTTTAAACAGAATTTTCACTCATTTGCAACTAACATTTATGCAGGGTAAAATTGAAAAAAAAAATAAACTGTGTTTTCCAAGGCCAAATTAAGAAAAATATTATAAATTAACACATCAACTGAAAGTAAAACAACGAAGTTTCGTGTACGCCTCTCTTTTGTGAAATATGAGGATTGACGGCGAACTAATGAAGTTTAGACTCCGTCTGTAGTTAGAATCTGATTTAACAAATTTAGACTCTGTTTGTATAAACCTGGAAAAATTGAACTTGTGCGTTTTATTGTCTCTAAATTGGGGAAGAGAAGGGGGACAACGCGTGTATGTAGGGGGGAGGAGTGCCGTGTTCTTGATATGATACAACACCCAAGACTTCATGCCCCGACGCTATATATTCCATACGAATAATGAAGCAACCAATTAACTATTATTATTAAGCGAATAATAATATTAATACATTAAGCGAATAGAATACCTTATGGTCTAACAATTCTATGCATTATTCATACTCATTCCAGAATAACCAAGCAAGACGTATACAATAAATTTATTGAGCAAATCAGACCTAGAATAATATACCCGTTTAACCAATTATTGTTTACAAATATAAGCACAAACCATGGGTTGACCAAGCTCGACCCGGGCTAGCATTCTAGCTGACAAACACTTTTGAGGCATGCATATAAGCATCTTCGATTTGTTAAATGAAAAACTAGAAGTAGGTATACATTGAACTGAATCCGCTTTGCATGGTAGCTTACCCGGCCGGTCGGGTAAACATACAAACCTCATACAACAGCCATTGAGACCATGTGAGTGTATATTGTTATATAACTCAGGTTGATGTATGAATCCGGGTTGACAGCTAACCCGGGGTTTATGACTGACCCCTAAATCTTTCTGGGACTAAGTCACAAGCTAACCTCCCGCAAACTTCTCCATAGACCATAGCCTGCGAGCCGGCTCATTTTTTTTGGGGGGGGGGAGGGAAAATTAAAGAGAGGTTGAGAGTGTGATGATGTAAGACTGGATGTTGACGTGCATGCAAGAAACAATTATAGATAGCGGTAAACGGTGGAGAAGCTGTTGTTCGAAGCGAAATCTTAGATTCAGTTTTAGAAGTGTTTAAGCAGAAGTTTGAATTCAGTATCTAGTTAAGGAAGGAGCAGAACATGGCGGTCAATTGCTTGCTGGATGGGAAAGATGTTTGAGCGGCTTTACCTACAGATTTTGGCAAAAGTCTGATGTTTCAGACTTTGGTGAAAGCGACTAGTCTGTTGGAGCAAACTAGAAGATCAACTGTTCTTGTTATTACGCCATTGAAAATGCAGCATCTCGGAGGATCAAACTGTACAGGCACATGGACTTGGAGTTACAGCTGTTTCTCTCAGCGACTTGAGTGAGGAAGAACTAAAGAGCGCAATTTTTCAACTTTTTCTGTTTAGTTCCGCCGAAAGTGCACTGGATCCGAAGTTTTTCAACACGCTGAAAGACAGTAATTTCGCGCTTCATCATGTTTTTTCAGGGATTGTTGTTGACGAATCCCATGTGATCGAAATGTGGACCGGCAAAAGGTAATTTTTTGCTTGCTTCACAGTGAGTCAATGATCGAACATGTTTGTGTTCGTCCTGCAGTAAAAAAACTGTCGTTTAATTTGTATTTTAAGTTTGCATGTCATCTGACATCTGATCTGCATGATTCACATGAAACTCAAACTGAAAATATTCAACATGAAGTAGTGAAGAGGACTTAAAAGTCGAAAACGTTTCTTGAAATATTTGACTTACATACATTTTAATGTCTTGTGGTGAGTTTTCGCTGCTTCGCGGAATGATAACAAACAAACCGCCAAAAACATGGGTTGGAACTTATACTTCCGCTTCGCGATAACTGGTTTAGATTTGACAGCTCAGATGGAAGTCATTTTCGGGGTTGATCTCTGAATACAATGGCTCCCGTGCAGGCTCATTTTCCCTCTCTCCTCCCCCCCTCCCCTCCCAAAGAAAATGAGCCGGCTCGCAGGCTAACTTCTCCACGGCTCGTTCAGCCCACGTAAGTCATAGTTTGGACATCCTGGCCCAGCAAGCAGAGCTGTGCCGGGGTAACCGTGCTGATTGTCTGACTAACGAGAAGTTTGAAAACCTTGCACGCGCTTCCTTTGGCTTCTAAATAGGGTGGAATGTAAAAAGATGCTAAAATTATTGATAGGTTCTTCCAAAGATTATTTTAAGTTTTTTGTAGATAACAAAGCAAGAAGAGGTTCTTGAGCACTCCTTCCTTGTTTTATTTTTTGAGGAGTCAGTTCAGGCTAGGACATGCAGTGGTAGACTCTAACTTGATTTGACACTCTGGGACATTTTGCCATAGATCTTCATTGGATTAATGACTTGTTCTATGATGTTTTAGTCGGAGATAAAAAAGCCGGCCATTAACAACTTTGTAAGGTTTTAAAAGCTGAAAGAGGTTCTGATTTAATTTGTGATTCGCTTTTGTGGTCTGCAAGATGTGTCACTTTTAGTCTAATACTGTACTTTCCCAAAATCCGCTGATTCCTCGTTCTCTAGCCAGATTACATCAAGCAAAAAGTGGTGTTAGAGGGAATTCCAGCACTTGGCTGTTACACAATACGTCCGCACCGTCGAAGGGCTAACGTTTGAAACGTCAACTAAACACCATTGCCACATATCAACCTTGATCAAACCCATATTCATTTTACTCGACCACGCATAAAACAACAGTATTTTTTTAAAACTAGTTTCTCAGTGTTTTAATTATTTTATATACTTTATTGGTGGTTAAAATCAACATACAATTGTTATTTTACCTGCTTCAATCTCAATAAAAAGACATTACTATAATCCGTTTTAGTGACCTTGGTGGTAATTGTATATATAGAATGGCACCTTAAAAAGCTTATCTGTAGTTCGACATGTATGCATGGCGCACGTATCATGCCTTAAGTAAAGCAAATGACGAATATATTTGTCTTTGCGTTGTTTCACTTAAAACTATTTCTTTAATTTTTTTCAGCAAGGAAAAATGAAGTTACAAGAACACTTCATTCAATTGACATGATACTGTATTGTACTTTTATTAAGCAAAACCACGTGGTGTTTAACTGGTTTTCATGGCAAACATCGATACGTAAATGACGTCACAAGCAGCCACCGACGTCATTTTGCTTTTTTTTTTTTTTATAAGTTTTAAGACTTATTTGAATCATAGTACTTCAAAATAAAGATAAAATAGCTTTAAGCGGGTTCAATCTTTGTAGAAGTGAGCTTCAATGTTTAATTTTACGCTATGCATGAAACGTATATGTCATCGACGATTCATCTGTGTTGAGACAATCGGAACAGTTCTGTTAACTACTGATAAATGTCATCCATGTTTTCCAATCCGAATTTTTTGTAGATTTCTCTTTTCCCACTATTCTGGCAGCACTCGTCGTAGCTACTTTTGCATCGAGTGAAACACGTGTGGAAGTTATTCATGCAACCTTGACTGTTTATACAGGCATGTCGTTCTCCTTGGCATTTCTCATAATCGCCGCACTGCATGTGCACACCCTTAACAATGAGGACAGCCAGTAGCATCGACAGAAAAGCAAGCTTCATCTGGAACGGAAAAAAACGACGTATCACATTTACTACTCGGTTCGTATTCCTTGGGCTATTTATTACACTTAGAAGGCATAAGGGGGGAGGGGGGAAGGGTCAATGTACATCCCTCAATTTTTTTTTGTTTAGAAATTGTGTTTCTTGGCCGATTTCCAAAAACTTTTGCATCACTGTTCTTTGTTTGTTAACACATCTTTTATTAAGTGACGTCATGATTGATGACGTCATAAAAATAAGTCATGCAACCTATGTGTTGGCGACAAAAGTGCATTTTTCGCTAAAACGACTATTTCCGCCTAAATACTGACAACCTTACATCAATCGGATGAAAGGTGTCAAAAGTGGGGATGGGGGAGGGGTTTCGATTGCCTTTGTGTAACTTTTCTTACCTTATGCCTTCAAGAGAAAAGGTATATATGAAAAGGTCCTCAAACCTGATTGACTCGTTCAACACACTTTTTCCCTTGATCACACAACAAAAATCGTTTATTGGAATACGTCCGATAACAAAATGCTGTTATCGGACACCTGTTCAACAACGGGTAGTGGAAAAGAGCAACGAAAACCTTCCACAATAAGCTGAACACTTCTCAGATCACTTTTTCATACAACAAGGAGTTCAATTCCTTTATTTATCCAGTTGAAATGATGCAAACACTTGATTCATAACTAGATGATAGTTATCCTAACATTGCTTCAGGAGTTTGTCATTGTGGATAATGTCATATTAAAGGTTTTTGTTATTTCAACAAACAAAGTCTCGGGGGTGGAAGTGGAATCTTTTCAGTATGATAATTCGTTATTCCCAGATATATTTCGACCAATGATTCATGATTCATTTGTAGAATTTCTTTATGATTCATTTGTAATATCATGAAACAAAAACTCAAGATTCTTTTTTTATTGTCCATGATTCATGATTCACTGCCTTTGAGATGATGTGATTCATGTTTCCTTCACTTTTTTTAGCCGTGATTCATGATTCAAGATTCCGCTTCCACCCCCGAAAAGTCTTTTTCTTAACGTTTGTGAAAGGCCTTTCTGTCGTACAATTTTTGATCCCAAGCGTTGTTCATCATTTACAATATTGGACTCCACTCAGTCTAATCATTACCATTACTAAAACTAGGGTATTTATTATAAGCCGTATTATATAAACTTTTTCTCGACTTTCCTGAACACTGTAAATATTTTCAAATACACACATATAATAAAAACCTTAAGAACAAACAGACTTGTATTTAGCTATTCCTTTCTTATATATGACAATGTAAACAATGTCGTATACAAGGAATCAAAGTAATAAATGGTGTTGCTGATGTTGTTGATATATTGAGGCTGAAATTGGCCAATTTTTTAGAATATTTTAAGAATAATGCTGAGGCTTATATAATGATAAGAATATAACTTTGCATGATTGAAAACAAAAATCCATATTACTGATTACTTGTATTGCTATTGCTATTGCACCCGCAAAGAAAACAAAAAAATGTGAAAACAATATCCGTTATGTTAGCATTGTGCTGCGTGTCCATAGATCTATTGCCTTTGAAGCTATTCGATACCACAATCGTTTTAAAAACGGAAAATTTATGTCACCTATTTTCCAGAAACCAAGATTAAGAATATTAGCCAGAATATTTTTAGCCTAAAATTGGCCAAAAAATAAGAATACTCAGTCTCGGTCCAAAAAACAGTATTCTCATAAGTAAATTTAAAAGAATATACTTTGTAATACACTATAAGCTATAAATAAAGTTTGGTTGTTCTTTTTAACTATGGAAAAAACTACAGGTTCACTTACAAGGACTAGTTACCTATTTTTGCTATGTGTACTAAAAGTATTCATTTGAGTAACCAGTAAATATATTATAAAATAGATAGTATTTACCTTAGTTTGTCGGCAAATGAAAATTTCACAGCTCTCCAGTAAACAAAGGGCTTAGGAAAATCCTGCAAAGAGATCGCGTTTATAGAAATGATTTGCAGTGCTGTTATTTTCTCTTTATGGAAACAATTACATTCTAGAAACTATAGTAAAATTCGCTCTGCACACACGGACCAAAATGGGGTAAGAAAACGCGTGCATATACATGTATGTTTTAACTGTGTAGTGAGAATTTACGTGAGATAAGATTGTTCCAATTTTGTAAGTTTTACTCCTATGCTATCCAAAAGTCTTCGACTCCCCACTCTTAATCATAAACTGCGGAAATGAATAGTGATGACCATTCTCCCTTGTAAAATGGAGTAGTTTATTAACTAGTACGTGACCTGAACATATGTCATGAACCTTAGCCAGCACAAGTTTTGTTTTGAGCCAGAAATGCTAACGAGCTTCACAACAACCAGCAATTTTTGAGGAGAAACGAGATTGTAAATTTACATGTATTCGTTTACATTTGTTATTACACGCTTTATAAAAGCACCCAAGTGGAGTTTTGCCCAAAAATTAAGAACAAGTTAAGAACAGTAACAGGCTGAAATTTTGATCAGAAAAATTAAGAAATTTTAAAACTCTTTTACACAGATTGAGACGTCGATAAAAACAAAACTTGTCAGAGTTTAGCTTGGTCACCGGGTGCTGGGACAGGTGATTAGCAAGTTCGTCACGTTGGCGGACGGTTGATTGCCAGTTGATTGCCAGTTATAATATGTTTTGCTGGATGAAACAATAGCAAACACATATTTCTTAGAGCCATTTTACAATTTATGTTCTCAGCAACCAATCCACTGTTTAAAAATATTAGGAACAATTTAAGAATAATTTGAGGCTGAAATTGCCATAAAAAAGAACAGCCCATACTGTCAGCAGAACTGAAGTTACTGGTTCTTATAAAAAGCGTGTTCAGAATTGCTCATCCAACTGAATGAGTGGGAAGTTTAAATATTTTAGTTTAAGTTGTTGCTGTATGTTGCTAAAATGCAACAGTTGTTTCAGTTTTTGTTGCCAAAGGTAGCTCACTCAATAAATAAGTTAGTATACAAGTAACTGAGGGTTATGAACGAAACGGGTTTAGTTGGTTTAATATCTTTAAGGTATTAAATATTAAGCAATTTTCGGCCTTGCGTTAGCGTTTAGTATGCATGCATGTTTCTTAAAAAAATAGTAAGATTAACCCCAGTATTTC
Organism: Umimayanthus nakama; assembly: GCA_027574985.1. NCBI lineage: Eukaryota > Metazoa > Cnidaria > Anthozoa > Zoantharia > Parazoanthidae > Umimayanthus > Umimayanthus nakama. The sequence goes on along the minus strand of JAOBRG010388557.1, from coordinate 14,107 downwards.
AGTTAATCTTCAAGCGGCTGATAACATGGCAACAACAAGACGCAAAAAAACCCTACACGCAAATCGCAAAACAGTTTTCAAACACGGCTCGAAAACTCTTCTTCAATTTAAAGCAAGTACTTTTTCAACATTTGAACTATGTTACACAAAAATGTAAAAGCGGCTTTTTGTTGAAATACCTACTGGAAGTGACGATTTATGCCCTCGAGTAGAGTGAATGTCAGCTTTTGTTCAATTGGTAAAGATCGAGTTTCTATATACCTTCAGCTGCACCAATAAATCTCTTTAGATGCGAATGTACAATAAAGTTGTGACATACTGTGCCTGGAATTGGATCAGTTCGAGTTCCTGTCAGAATTAAAACCATTTAGAGTACTTTTATAAGTTTAATAGCTCATTTTAAAGAACAGTTTACAAGCATAGTTGTCCAACATTTAAAGTCAATTTTGAAATGCTGTGCTATGGCCACAAGAAAATGTTATTTTGTGATTGGAAGGATATCAAAATGGCCTTACAATTGAGTATAAAAACTTCATATAAAATAATTAGTGTCCCTTAATTGCCGTTTAACTGCGAATCTACGCGATTTTTAGTAGTAACTAGATGTGTTTTTCAGACACAATTGGATTCGAAAATGACAAACTAAATTGATATCGGGCTTAATCCCAACTCTCTGTCTCCACTTTGAAGCAAATCGTTCATTTTGTTGCCTAAATCTACGTTTCTTGACAAAGAATACAAATGGAAGTAAGATAAAAAAAAACTCGAAAATAACACTCGACTCGATCATCAACACGTTTTTATAACCTGTTCTTTGAAAGACGTTTTATCCGCTAGTTAGCAGCACTTTATACTAGTTTTGTTCTTGAAATACTGTTTTACAGCAGTTTTAAATTGCTTATGGCAGGACAGATTCTTCTTTGAACTTAAAGAACAACAAAGGTTCCGGTGTTCTTTTAGAAGCTATCATTATAAGGCTTCTGGAACAAAAGTATGTATCGTAACTGATTAGTCACCTATCTCCATGTTCCTTTGACTATTTGCATTTTTCCGATAAGACTGCCTAAACCTTTTTCATTATTCATGTTTTTTTGATAGTCAGTTAAGATTTCCGTAGCATCAGAAACAATAAAACCGTTTTGTATATAATTTAAGTACAAAATCAATACTCAAACAACCTAAGAAGAAATTCAGTTTGAACCTGTATGTCGACATACAAATTATGTACTACTTGCCAAGGTGCATAAAACGGAAACGGTTAAAACACCTTAAAACTCCTACGCAGTTGTTGAATTTCTCTTATTAACGTATTCTCTTTTAGTACTTGCAGATGTTTTTTTTTTAAGTTTTGATAAACTACACAACCAAGCTTCTTGACTAAACTTTGATGTCTTTTAAAATTCTTTTTCTTGATTTGGTGTAAGGTTGTGGGATGCAGTTTAACTTTCTACTAGGATTAAAAGAAAACATCATCTCAAGAGACTTATCAAAAATGCACTTTCATCAATGACACAGATTGAGGAGTTCTGTTTTGACTAAAATGTTTTTGCAGAACGACATTGAACTAAATTCTGCAACCACTTTGCCCTTCATCATGTAATAAATTATATAACTTGATAGAATAATATAGAATAGAATAGAATTTCAGTGATAAATTAGGGGGGAAAACTGTCAAATTATGAGTGAAATTGGACTGCCAAGGTTTTAGACGTACGTTTATGTACAGCGAGAAAGGATAAAAAAGAGGCAACCGAAATGACGAGGCGGAAATGAAACCTAGAGATCTGAGTTAACAAACTTTGGCTTTTCGGCGTTTACAGTTAACCTCTTTCAAATGTTAAAAAACCCGAACATTTGGAGTACTTCTCTATGGTAGTTACATACAGTATTGCCCTCAGTTTACAGCTATACAGTAGGTGTTTGCAACAATGACTGGCGCAAGGTCTGATTTTGCCGAGTGCGCACAAGAAGTCGCATGCAGTTATATCTAAATCAAGAATATCATATTGCTGAAAACTTGATTTATATCTTAAAGATTTCCGAGGATGAACTTGCTATACGGTCCCTTGATTGATCTACTCACTCAGCTCTTGACATTAATAGCGTTAAACATATGAATGGCTACTTACATAATTAACTTTCCATATAGTACTGTTTAGAAGCTTTTTAAGCGACAATCAACATTTTTGTTAGAATATTTAACAAGTATTCCATGAGAATATTTAACAAGTATTCCATGAACGCGCGTTGGATATGAGCTTTTAGATAGCGGACGAGGTGCGAAGCACCGAGTCGGCTATCATAAGCTCATATCCAACAAGCGCGAATGGAATAATTGTTTTGTTAAATGCCAAACACTGGATAAAAATAATTTGAATTTATTTTCTACAGAGTCGAGTTTTCGGTCATTTTAAGGGAAAATTGTCCGTAATAAACTTGTCAGTTTCCATATTTGGACAAATTGCAGTATTCAGGATTTATACCGTGAGTAGAGAGCCAATCAGATTGCAAGAACTTCAATATTCAGTGCTTGGTATTTAATATTAAATAATATGCATCCAATATATACACTAAACATAGTATAAACTATAAGGATTCTTTTTTTAAAAAAAATTCTAGTGAGTTTTGACAGAACGTGCAAACATTCCGAGAAAAAATAAAAAAAAAATTAAACGCTTTAATATGTAAAATCAGAAATTAGGATGTATCCTTTACTGAGTTTCAACCAGCATGTCGTTCGCATTTTTAGCGGTAATGAAACATATGGATTAGGGGCGAGGAACAAGTTACATGGACTTCGAGAATGTCTGCTAATCTTTGTCCAATTAAAAATAATGTATCGGTTAAATATTAACATATTCTTCATACATAATCCAGAATAAGTTATCAAAACTAATACAGTAAAACAAAAACAAAAATACTCACCATCATAAAGTTGGCAAACAACTGGGGCAACCTTCATATTCGACGCACATTTTTTTTCTTTTTGTACTAATAGATTGTGTAAGTTTTTCATAACTATTTTGCCAGCTCGGCTTTCAACCAGGGTACTCAGGGAAAGCTATATGAATCTGGATTGACTATGTTAGCTACCAAGTTTAACATTAAAAAATAATGTATATGTGCCTGAATTATTTTTAGCTAGTTTAAGCGCATTCACTTCAGAGTGTACGCGTATTTCCAAACGAACATTGCCGAACTGTTATATATCGTTTAGATACACTATGTTTTATACTGAAAGAAACCAGAAAACATTATTGGCCGAAGCTTAAAATACTGTTCTCAAGTTTGCAATAAGTTCAGCCTAATAAGATTGTTCCTAAATCGACTTTTCTTATATATTATCCTCGACATTGGAATCTTTTTGCTCTGAACATTAACATTTCATAAAATTTTTTGTTGTTCTTGGTTGAACTTCATGCACAATCCATGCGCACTAAAACAGAGCGGAAACTCAATCTTATCCGTACACAAACAGTCAACAATAGACCTGATTCAGAATGTCCAGTCTTTGAAGCTTTATTGTAAAACCACATTCAAAACAAACTATAGAAACCTGAAGAGTGTGTCTTGTTTAAATGTTAAACCACTTCCGACAAATTCAGTTCAGCTGACTTTTAGACAAACATTTCACCTGTCAGTCAAGTTTAATGGCTGAATTAGATTCAACTTGTAGAGTGCTACGTATACAAAGGACCTTACATGCATGTATGCATTATGTCAATGGCGTGAAAATTCAACTGAAAACCGGCTGCCTATTTAATTTATTTCAAAATTTTCAGTCTTCTTCTGTTTCCCCGTAAAACTGTGATGTGGTAAATATTTGAACATATAATCGGATGATGCTTTACAAAAACATTTTAAAATGTTCTAATGAATTCTGGTTTTCGTACTAAAACAGGCGCACGTGAACAGATATCATCGGTTCTGTATTTTGTACAGTCTGACTAAGCAATTTACATATTTGAAAGCTCTATTAGTCATACATGTGTAAATCTCACTGAATGAACTCAAACCGAATGAAACAAGGCAATAACTAAAACGCTGGAAACCATGGCGTATTAAGAAAAAAACTTGTTTACTATTACGAGTGTGAACGTGGAAACTTTGAGAAGGGCTCAAAAGTCGTTTTACACCGCCAGCCACAGCATTTAAAACAAACATAATCACTTCCAATGCTTTTATCAATCTTTGCTAAAGTAAATGCACGATGGTTTAAGTAGAGAGCAAATAAACTGAAGAAAGGAAGTAACAATTATACTAGTTTACGACATGAAAAAGAAGGATAAAAATCTGAACTAGTGCGTAAAGACAGTAAAGAAACAGTAGATAAATTAGTGACGGAAGGCTTCATCGACCTCCGAAATTGCATTGACTTAATTTTCTATAACTATTTCAAACAAAGAAAGTAGCGTATATATGCATCGAATAGGGTTTTTTGAAAAAAAAAATACACCTTTTGTATCAGTTCAGTCCGAACAAAAACAAAATCCAAATTCTAGTCAGTGTATAGTTTACATATAACGACACTGACTGAAAAAATAGTTTTCAAAAGGATTGCTATTCCGTGATGAAGGAACTTAGAATATTTCAGTCTTTTATAGAGTCAAACATTTGAGAACGCTGCCATGTTTTTAAAGTAAAGTTCAAGAAAAATGCTGGTTTCCGAACGCCCTTGTTCACAAGGTTTTGGTAAAAAAAACCCATCTGTTTTATTTAATGTTTTTAGCTGCATTTATTACTGGTGCTCAAAATATAAAAGGTTCTTTTAAAAGTCTGTTATCATGTTCGGCTGAATGAGCAACAAAAGTTTCTGTCGGCGAAGGCGGCGTACTCAGTTTAGAACTTCTAAAGATTAAAGAATAATATTAAATAGTAAACAGCTCAGTTACTGAAGAGTAACACGAAAACTTCGCGATAACAAATTTGTCAAAAACGGTCAAATACTTACAAAGCGTACAAAGTTATTTCTACGGTAATAGCTTTCATGGCATAACACAGTATAAATGTTGAACTCGCTAAAGAGTTCAACACAACAAAACAAAGCGAAATAGAACAAAGTAAAAGGCAAATAGTAAAAACAGTTAAAATTTAGTGAGGAAAAGTTCTTACTCACGTTTGTTTCAATGTGTTTGGAGTGAAGCTTCTTCACGATCAACCTAATAAAAATCCAAAAAACGTCTTTTTTATACAATCTCGATAGCATTGTCACGTGACAATCAATCAAGATAAAAGAACAAAAATCTGCCTTGATTTGTTTGCAAGAACACACTGCGAACATTTTCTAAAAATTGACCACTCTAAAAATAAATACTATCCGTTAAAACAATTTGAACTTTCCATTATGTGAACGGAAGCTTATGGTTAGTTGACATAATTACTTTCAAATTCAAGGCCCAGCTTTCAATTATTTAGCATTTGTCTGAATACTGAAAAACCTCAAAACCACAAGGGACAAGATTAAAGTCTTGCGATCCATTCAACGGCTCGTTCTATACAATTATACCATTCCTCTATAAAAATTCTAAGAGCACTAAATGCGGCAGGTATGCTTTACTCGGTAGTGTGATAGATTTCACTTTTGACGACTTGGCCTCAGAAGGCTAGAAATTTTCCACGTGGTACCACACTCAACGTGAGCTGATAAACACAGATATTAAAAGCACCTGTACAACTCAGTTTGACATAATCTAGCCAACAAGTGGGAGTTCTTTTTCATTCATCATTTGGCAAAAGACATCTACAGATAAACAAACATTTTGTTTTTTTCTAATTTTTGTTTTAATGCAAGGGTTGAGCGATGGAATCTAAATATAAACTCAGTAATACTAAGCATGGCCAAGATCAAATGATCGATTAAAACCTTCTTTTTTGATTTTAAAATGTTTGCAAAATTAAATGTTTTATTTGATTTCATATGTCTATCGTTGACTAAGCTGTTAAAAGATTCGTTTCACACGACAAAACTGTGTCATTTGAAGAATCTGGAAAATACTTTCGGCAGCTAGTCTAAGCTCTAGAAGCAGTCAAACTGTCAATAATCCTTTGTGTTCCTGTTCATTTTTCTGCTAAAGATTATTGATCCAGTGCAACCCCGTGCGTATTTCGCAGTTTTACCGACACGTGCGTGTAAGCGACTTTCTCAAATTAAAAGAAAGTTCACACATCGTTACAAAGAGAGAAACTGTTTATGGGAAAATGCATTCCACTGCCACATGGCTAAACGAGAGACGTTAAGCCCCAAAGGCCCATTGATCAAACCAAATAGATAGAACTACTTAATATCTAGAAAATTATTCAACGCGTTTTCACCTTAATTATATAAACATGTTGGAAAAATTCAACAAAACGGCTGCTTCTAATTTTCGTTTATATATAAATAAAAAAAATTCGATGAATCATCAACCTTGGAGACTGTACGTGCAAGACCAAGTTATTAAAACAGTGAAGTAAAAATCTTACCAGATAATCTCATCGGATGAAACGTTATCAATCGTGCCTAAGATATTTGTCTCTTTGGGTGGCGTTTTATGTCGTAACGACAGATGTATCATTGTTTCATGATTTGCTGATTACTTAAAAGAATAGAAAAAAAGAGTAGCCAGTTCAGTAAGCAATTGCTTGAATAAAGACTGAATGTTCTGTACTTGAAAGTTACTTGAAATGGAAACAAAACATTTTAGCTTAATCATTTTACTAGAGAAAAGAGCTACCATTTGTTATCTGCGGGTAATGATGTGTGGGATTTGTGTGAGTAAGGAGTGTTCACAAGGGGGGAGGGTGGAGCAAAGGGTATATATAGCTGACTAAGTCAGTTGACTTTTGTCACTGTATAACAATAAGGTTGAATACCACAGCTTTAAAACGCTTTTGAAATGATCCATGAACGCTCTGTAACTAAGCTTACAACTAAAAGACTTTGTTGCATTTTGTATATAAAAATTGTACAGAATCATTCCCATGAGATAATGCACATTTGGTAATGAAAGTGTGTGTTCATCATCATCATCATCATCATCATCATCATAATAATAATAATAATAATAATAATAATAATAATAACAATAACACAGGGTTGCCACTGACACAACAGAATGAAAAAAAATACCTGAATTTTTTATGGTCTAGAGCAAAATTTCATGACCTTAAACATTGCAATTTGTAGAGAAAACATAACATACGTCACACTTCTTTTTAGTTTTTTGTCAACATGTTCAATATACTTTCCTCGTTCTCAGTTTCCTTTAGTTGTTCTTGTGACTTGTTGCTCATTATAGCCAAAACGATATAAAATTTCCCTGACCTTTTCAGCACATCTGGCTTTCGAAACTTCTGTCTGAGAAATTTGCTGAGTAAACAGTTAAGAGACTACTAGTTCCATAAAATGGGCGTGTTATACGCTAGGTATTTTCTCATTGAGTCCCCCTACCCCATAAAGTATAAGTATATACAAAACAACCCCAAATGAGCTAAGAAAATCCAATTTCTACTTGAAAAATGCGAAGTTATGTTTTTCTTTCATCTGTAAAGTTGCAGCTTACTAGAGATTTTTGTATTGTTTTGTACGACAGTTTTATTAAGATAATGATTCACTCAAGCAATGGTTACTTTCAAACACAAACACCAGTTGCAAGCCGGTTTTCTATGAGCTTTCGACTAAGAAAGACCGAACGTCTGTCTTTGTTGTTAGTTTCTAACTACAGCCAATGTATGCTGTTTTATTACAAACTTTTTTTCCTCTTATTTGAGAAAAATATATCTTAAGGGCATTCGTTCAAGATTTATCGTATTTTAGGTTAAACTTCGACAAAAATTATAGTTCGTTTTAGTTACAGATAAATAAGACAATCTTAATCATAAAACTCCTAGCTGATCTCCAGATAAATGATTCTGCCTCCTGCTGGCTTTGCTAGTCTCGGATTTTTTCAACCTCAGATTTTTCCATTCTCGAATTATCGGTATCGCATTTTTGTTATAGTCTCCCATTTTTTGTTAGTTGAATAACTTTCTCAAAAGTGCTTCAATCAAACCCTCAGTGCACATGAAACCTTTTCTTGACGCAGAAACCCTAATGCAAGCATAACGGGAGAGCGTCGGGACATACGCACGGAAACGCATGGAAAAAGGGTGAAAAAAATCATAAAGATCAGAGCCGATGATGAACAACGTAAACTTGAACAAACCCCCAAATGCTTCAACAAGAACTTTTTAGTACATAGAACTTTCCCTTAATTAAAAAAAAAACTTTTCTGGGGAGGAAGGGGGGGGGGGGGGAGGTTTTTCGTGTTCTTCAACTTTAAAAAATTGGAGACTAACGGCGCAAATCCGAGAGCGAAAAAATCCGAGACCAACTCTAATTTGGTTGAGCCTTGATCATATTTACTGCTCCTAGGTTTTTTTAATGCAGGGTTGATATTTGCTTTTAATACATGTACAGTATCAACCTGAGAGGTTGAAATTTCCGATTAAGATCATAGCAACTCCTCTACCTGTATCACAAAACAAAAGCTCTTTACACTGGCGGATTTCTGTTGAATGATGTAATGTTTATCAACCTGAAACATTTCATTTTCAACATCAAAGTTAAAACAAAAAACCCAGCCATTTGTCCCAAAACTAGAACCAATGACTGACGGGTTCGTTAGAAACACAAAAGCTGAAATATTTCTTTATATACTAGATTGTATCTTGAAAATTTAACACCATAATTCCGCAAAGCTATTATTTCAGTCAACTAGCATTGTTAGAAAAAAATAGCAACTCAAACATTTTTCTTTAATGAAAATAGTGAGATAAACGGCGGATTCAGTTGAGTATGTTGATAAAGTGAGGGAGGGGCTTCTAAGTGGGCTTTCACGATGTGCTATTTCAATTAATTAAAGTTTCCTTTGAAAAAGGTTTGGCTCCACCCTTTTCCTGCATTTGTGTTTCACTTGCAAACTTACAAAGATGCGTCAATAATTTGATGTTTGAGTTGCCCTGAAACTGTATAGTAAGTCAAGTTGAGTCAGGACAAGTCGACTTTGTTTTACCAGGGTTGCCAGATCATACAAAAACGACTTTTTAAAGAATAACATTAAAATGATTTCAGGCACTTCTCAAACAAGCAATACTTAAAGTGAACTTTATACATAATACTCCATTTTTTTTCAAAATGGCAAAGGAACTCGCCTCCTTAACGAGCTAAAAGTCCTTCCGCTGTGAGGTAGGTGACTATGATTTCCCTGTCTCGTATCATGAGAGTGGACTTAGTTGTTTTTAACTTAAAGTACTTTTTAAGGTAGGTGGAGCAAGGTTTTTGAGACTAAGGTACATTTTTTTAAGTTTCTGTTCTTTAATAAAACACTGATTAATTGACACGGACCACCTGAGAAGCCTATACATTTTTTACAGAGAAGGGAGTTCTGAACTAGCTGCCTCTCCCAAAGTAAAAAGTCCTATTTTGGAAAAAGTCTTTAATCAAAATCACCTGACACTTGATATGTTAACAAGTTGGACGTGTTAATTATTGATGAAAGTAGTTATAATCACTCAACATGACAAGGGTGTCAACGCAAATGATGTACTTGGCCTTATTGGTTACGGTGGAAAATTTAAGTTATTAAATGCTGACTAGAGTTCGAATGTTAGGTGGGAGTTCAGTTGGTTGGAACTTGAAGACAGCGTACACGAAATTGATTGGTCTGATATCTAGTTTAAGTTCGTATTAAAAGAGTTCTTTAAGAATTTCTAACGGTTTCCAACCACAACGAAACATGTCCAGCGCTTATCTATCTTTGCGTACCGCTCCCTTCGTAGTGAGACAGTGCTTCACTTTGTAACTTACGAAAGACCACTTTTGCTCCCTTGAACACTATTTCAAACTAAACTATACATAAGAAGTTATTATTACATAACTAAGTTAACACCAAATAATCTTCTGAGCACCAATGCAACTTGTGGTCATTCTATATAGACAGCATAGACAACAAAAACGATTCTTGCATGACTGATAAACACGAAACTGTTACCGCTATAACACGTAACTCCAACCTTTCCCTGTAGTAAAAGCATTTCGCTTTCGGCATAGCTTTCATTTTATGTTATTTACTAATATTTAACCAAAGTTTTTGTCAACAAACTGTTTTTAGTTTTCGTTGTCTTATCTCCCTGCCTTAAATCCCACAATTTGAGACTATGACAAGTATTATTATCATTAATACTCTTTTAAAAGTTTTTAACGGTCATTTCAGCTTCTTTTAGCATATAATGTTTTTCAAATTTGTTTCAGAAATTCGTTGTATGCAATCATTCGTACACACAAGCAAAGCTCTACCTGTTTTTCCACGGCGTGATAGAAGAAGAATTTGTCAATGAATACTCACGAAATCATCCCAGCTATGCTTATAAATCAAAGTGGACGGCCAAGCAAATTAATTATCGATCACCTGTTTTCTATGCGCTGTTTGCAGCTAAGAGGTTTTTAAGTGGACTTTTCCATATTTAGACATAAAAGTAGATGAAGATTAATACAAATAAATTCCCTTTAGAAACTAACTGCTAATGAAACCTTTATCAAAATCTGAATAAATAAAATATAAATTCTATTACGAAAAACGTGGGTTAATTGATACCAAGAACACGTAATTAATTTTCTAATGCTGATTTCTATCGCAGATATTTTCCGATAAACTCTGTAACGAAATTAGTAATGTTAGTGTGTTATAAACTTTATATTATAAAAGAGTTTGCCAGCTTGGGAGAAATGACGTACAGTACCCAAAAACGAAATGAATCGCGACACAGTGCAATCTGCAATACAAAACAGGTGTCTCTGTATTGTATTGTCTTGTTTTGGTTGTGTGCTGACCATTCTGGTAATTCTAAGACTCTTTCACCGGACAACTAACGAAAGCAAACCCAAAAGCCCAACTAATAAGTCCAACAAAGAACAAATTAAGACTTCTGTTTAGATGATACCGCAATCAAATCAAAGGATTATTTAAAAATATTTAGAATTAGCATGCTCTTATACAACGACGTGATACTGAAACAGAGCTATTTGAAAAAAGTGAAGGCCAACGTACTTTGCTACGTACTTTCCGTAACAGTTGAAGTAATAGTTATCTAGTAGTGTCAAAAATCAATTCCCCGGTCAAATTGCATATCTTTTATAAGAAAAGTTTAAAAAAAAACCGAGAAATAGACGCTCTTTTGTGTCCTATTCAAGAGTCGAGTCCCGTTCAGGAATTTTCAAGTACAGGCATGAAAATTAGGAGATACTGTCAGATGTTATATTCTTTTGAAAGTCTTTCAGAGAATCAAAGTCATCGGAAAGTTTACAATGTGAAGTCGCTGACAAATCCAAGTAGCCTTCAAAGATTTTTTTTAATATTCTAATAATAATCTGCTTGCGATATTTTATGAAGCCAAAGAAGTTTCCATTCAAAATCGAAATGCCTGGAAAAAACCCATGCTCTTACTATTTGTCAATTACAAACCACTTTGTTGAACAATTGACCCAACAAAGCACGCAAACCTCCTAATTATAATGGTTTAAGGAAATTTATTCATGTATTATTTAAAAGGAAGCTAAACACACATATGTAACTGGCAACTAACCTCATAATGCATTGTTCTTAAACACCGAGAACTGGACATTGAATTCCTGGCAATCGGATTGGCTCTCTAGTTACGGTACCCTGCAGTTTGTCTAAGTATGGAAACTGACAACTTTTTCGCGGCGGTAAATAAACTTTCTCTCAAAATGGCCGAAAACTCAAGCCGTTAGAGAAAAAGTTCGAGATATTTCTATCTGGTGTTTGGTATGTAATAAAACAACTATTCCACAAACGCGCGTTGGATATGACATTTAAGGTAGAGGACGAGGTACAGAGCAGCAAGTCGGCTACAACAAGCAAATGTCCAATAAACGTGATTAACTTGGTTTGTACCTTCGCAAGAACTACGTTTATATCACTCCGGATAGTCAGAACTATCCGAAAGGACGAATGAAAGAAAGAAAGAAAGAAAACCAAATAACAACAACATTTGCCGGTAAAACCCATTCTAACATGTGAGAACAGTCAAAAGCAAAACTTTTCATTCTCTGGTGCTGCTTTATAAAAGAAAAAAAAACATCTGCGAGGAACGATGACAAGTTTTGACGCGGAAGAAAAATCCATGCGAGCACTGATGCGAACATGATTAATTTCCATTTGCCTTACCGACTTTTCCGCCCACAGTCAAGACGCCGCTGAACTCGGAACGAACTTACACAAAACAGAAAGTAAATTGCCCCCCTGCGTGAGATGAGGCGTTTTAACACGTGAATGGTCTGACGTCACCAACATAATTCGTGCCAAAAAGATGTGAAAAAGCGTTTGGCAATTGGTCAAGTGGTGAACATTTCAGACAAAGCCCCCCATGGCCATACACCTCGACTGTTTAAATGATATCGATACTTGATAAATACACTGTATAAAAAGCTTCCTTTGTACTTTCAATAAGGCAAAACCACGAATGATGCTCGATATATACATGTATACCAAGTGAGGTGGCATCGTTCATTGTCTTAAAGTGACAGTTAATTGTTGCGTTCTTTTTAACGCAACTCAGAGCTCATTGTCACCACGTGGAATGCGATTTCTAAATAGTTTCCATGGCAATCAGAGTTACATAAATGTCGTCACAAGTAGCCACCGCTTTGGATTTTTAAGTTTTCAGATTTTGCTAAAGTTTGAGTAAGATTGAATGAAAACAAAATTTGGCAATTGAAATCTACGAAACAGCCTAAGCTGTATTGTAAAGTTGCCGGCGTTTTGTCAGTTTTCGGCGGATGATGTGATGACTCAATTGTGACGTTACCTCATTACTGTCAAAAGATTTGTTAACGAATAAAGAACAGTTGTGCGAAAGCTTTTGACTATTGGGCAGCAATAAAACTTTAAAGCTAAAAAATAGATGGGAAGGTCAATTTTACCCACCCCCGTCTCCTAGAAGATTCTAAGGTTAAGGGTTAAGAACACTCTCAGCCAAATTTTTAATTACTTTTTTTTTAAAACTAACTGTAGTATGATTACCTCCGTTTCTTTTATACAGTCAACTATTTTTTGGCATAAAGCTGAATACTTTTAGATATTTTGACGGTTTCAACTGCAAGATTGATTTTTCTAGAAAGATTAATTTGCATAAGTTAGGTCATTCTGGAAACTATATACTTCGTGTGAGCTTTTGATTTTAGGTCAATGACGCTCCACAGATTGATCAGTACTATATAGTGTTTTTTCCATAATATATGCTTCTTCCTTTTCTGTTCTTAACTTTTTTTTAAAAAATTTTCAAAAAAGAAAGTATGTCCCTTTTGAAATATTAAGTATCAGGCATTGAGGAGAGCAACCCAAGCTAATGCAAACTGCATAAAAGCTAACAAAAACCGGTTAAAAGTAATTTTTGCCCTTTTTTTTTTGCAGCATCGCCAATCTTCAATTTTCAGTTTATGTTCAGCATCACGCAAGCTCAGCTACATGCAAATTTAAAACGATCCTAAAGCTTTACAAAAAACCTACGGCATCGTTTGCTAAACTTGTCATGATGGCGTTGTCATGGTATCAGGTAGTTCACCTTTCCGTCTCGTTTTTGTGTCGTCTTGTCAAGCCACATCGTTTGGTTTTGCGCCAAAAAGACACTCTGGATTGTTCTGGTGAGATCTTGTCTTATTTGGTCATCTGCCAATAATGTTTTCTTTTATGTGACTTAATATAAAGTATAAAACTTTTCAAAAGATTTTCTTCTGCGGCAATCCGCAAAAAGGAGTGCCTGCGTCTACGTCTTCACTTCGTCTCTAGAGTGAACTATAGGCTTTGGTATTGTGTTTTAACAAATTTAAAAGTGTTAAAACAAAACGCGAGGGACATGAACGTTTTTGCGCGAGAAGCAAAAAAAAAAGGATTTTCAATCGTTGGTTTACTAGAACTAGGCGGGAATCCTTGACTGATGCCGGTGTTTTTCTGGTCCAAGGAAGTCTTTTACACATTTATATTGACATAAAGTCAAAATGAGTCAGGACCATTTGGGGGAGGAGGGAGGGGGAGGTGGAGAGAGGGGAGGGGGTTAGAAGATTAAAAAT
>JAOBRG010388546.1:0-10728 GCA_027574985.1 Umimayanthus nakama | reverse complement strand
AAGAGAAACTGTCGTTTGTTTATCAGATACCTAGTTTTCTGCATTAGACCCCTTTCTTGTTGACGGCGTAGATATGTCAGAACATATAAAATAAGATCATTCTACTGTTAATCCACAAAAAGATCAAAATAAAGCGAAGTTTACTGCCACCTGCGCAATATCACGCACTATATAATCTATATAAGTATATACTTTGGGAGTGCAAAGTTTTTGCAAACAGCTGTATATATATTTGCGACCGTTACAAATATACTGTAAAATTCAAAGTTTACATCTTTTATATAACTGGCATGATCGAATGTTTGGTTTAGCTGTAACGTAATAAGGCTTTGTTTCTGTGACGGCATGAAGATACGAGTTCGTTTCGTTTGTTTAGTGATGACAGTTCAGGACGGCAGATTATTATAAACTTTTTTTTCAGGCATTGGTTACATCTTTTACTTGCGCTGTTGTACGACGCGCTTGATGGGAGAAGCGCCATGAATTGACGAAGTTAATGTCGTTGTCTTTGAGAGTCAAGATGTATTTTTTGAGTTTCTGTGTTTTGCGTGACGAAATGATGCTGTATGGTTTCTGTATCTTGTTGTGACGTCGTTTTCTGTCGGTCCTACATTTGTTTCAGTAATATGAATGCACTGGAGTGTGACTGTGGCTTGGTTGACAACTGATGATTGAAGGCACCGCAGTTTCCGTTAAGCGGGCATGTGTTCTTTTATCGGCAGTTGCACATCTTGTTGTCTTTTTCGGTGTTGGCAGTGTGTTCAGATGATTTTAGAATTCGTTTGTTGTGGTTGTCGATGATCTGTTTTGTACTGTTCTTGCAGCTGTAACTAATCTTGATGGTGTTGCGATTAAAAATCATAACACATCTATATATGTTTGTATATGTATACAAATACATATATATTTCCATTGCTTTAATTATTCGCACCATTTATATACTTTAACAAAATGTAAATATGTAAACTTCTTTTTCATCTGTATTTTTTGTAAAGGAGTGCATACTTTATACACATTTCTGTAAACCATTAAAAAGATGTAGAAGAGTATATATTACTATTATTATTATTATTATTATTATTATTATTATTATTATTATTATTATTATTATTATTAAACACAGTAGGCTAAGACACTTAGAACGTTTATGATGTAAACCCCTCATACGAATCCCCCGAGATACACGGCTATGTAAATATTATCTAACAGACTACTACTTCTTCTTTATATTCCTTCCCCGAATGAGTGCCCTATATTTCTCTCACTAAGGCAATGTTCGCTTTGCTACTAGTCCTAGCGATTCTAAGGATGTGAAATTTAGATCTGTAATGAATAACACACAATCTTTTGTCACTACTGACTCACTCGGGGAATGTCAAGTTTAAACTGGTAAACAAGACAAGGAGGGAGTCTGATCAATTACTGAGTCTATAACTAATTTTTTGATTGATTGATTGATTAACTGATGATTAATTAATTAATTGATCGGTTTGTTGACTGTTGACTGATTGACTGATTGGTTGACTGAGTCCAACTGATAAATTAATTGGCCAATGTCGTCACAGAGAAACGTTCAAAAGTTCAGGTCATCGGTTTTGGTACGTTTTGAAGTATATTTTTTGACATAGTTTACTTGTTAAGCGTCTGTTAAGTTAATGACAAATATTTTCATAGGGTTAACTATTTGCCGAAAGCTGCCTTCGGTGCAGCTACAGGCATTGTCCTCTTGTTTCCCGTTAAGAGTTCCTTCCGATCATGAGCCCGCCAAAAGCCCCAGTCGTAAATAAAAACAGGCGCAGCGTTATAAGAACGGTTAAACGGTAACCAATAAATGTAATAAAAATCACAAGCTAACGAAACTAACTTTTTAAGAATTCTTTAAAATAGTATTTTTTGTACTATACTTCGTTTATACCGTTGCGGTTTTTATAACTATGTTTGGAACTTCTGATCTCTGGAGTTGCAAGTTATCCTGAGAGCAGAGATTTCATAAGATGGCAAGTAGAAGAAAACCAAATTCAAGGCTGTTTAAAATATGTTTAGTTAAATGTTCAAATAAATAGTCAAACCTTGACATCAGACGTTGTAGCAATCGAAATTTTAGGTCACGTGAATGCAGAGAAAACTCTGCTTTTAGTGTAATTGCAAGTTCACACTATCGTAACATCTTGTTAGGCCTACCTATGTACACAGTCTGCTGCCCGGATTACAGCATTTTCAATTGTTTTTAAATCCATCGTCTTTTTCATGAGAAAAATCAACCTACCTTATCGGTTCCTCCCTCTTTGTAGACCTGCCACATGCTGTTATCCACTGATAATCTTAGTTTGTACTTTGTGGTCCATTCATCGGCTAGTTTATAGCCTTGGGTCGCTATAGCACAAACAAAGCGATTACTGCCTAGATCGATTTTAAGCCAAGGATTTGTCAGGTCACTTCTTAACGGTCCCCAGCCTAGCGGCCCATTCAGCCTGGCTAACCAGGGTCTGTAATCGTCGTTGAAGGAAGAGGACGCAGTAAACCTTTGGTCAGGAACTGTAGCACTTTCGGCAACACCGACGGCCGAGAGGGAGCAAGCTGAAAACACACAGAAAGTATTTAATGAGTACTGCATGTATATCCAGTTTTTATTATCCAGTCCCTAGTTAAGTAATTTACTGCTGGTAAGAACTACTTGGTTCAAGTGCTTCAGTTTTTAGGTTCCAGATGAATTCGATATTCCGTATTCCTTGCCAGGTAATTCAGGGGTATGATTCTAGAACCACGTTTATGGAAGGACACAAGACTTACTTTGCTTTTTTATATGAGGTCTTGCATAACGATTCAAGGATTTCCAAAAACGCAAAGCTGAATTGTTTATCGAGTGATATCGCTCTTTTGCCATCAGTGTATTCAAATGTGAGTCAAGAGCTGACCACATGTACAAATGAATGTATGAACGAACGAACGAACGGACGGACACACGTACTAACGGAAGAAAGAACCAACGAATGAACGGACGAACGAACGCACAAACAAGCAGTTACAAGCGAGTTAGCATTACTACATGAGGAACAACATCCAGCGAAAACGTCATAAGCTCTGAAGAAAAACTGCCATGACTTACAGATTCGATAAGTCAAGGAAACAAGTAAGCCTTTTTTGCTAGAGTGACATTAGTCCTTGTCTTTCGTCTTTCTCTAGAAAACAGATGTTATGCCAAACAAATCAAGCGCGATTTCGTCATCTTTTTTCTAGCAATATTTTTTGTAGACAAGTGTAAAAAAATTTGATTGCAAGTTAAAACCTAAGTTGAAATAAGGTGATAAAGAAGGCGTTATGGCACCATGTAGTTCGCCTACATAAGAACAACGATAATACCTTGCTTTGAGATACCATAAACAGCAAGTCTCAAGCAGGTTCCACCATGATGTATCTTCGGTAAAAACCGGAGGTGTCGCCCTTGCATAACTCCATAGTTGATGTGCTTCACTATTGCATTACGGTCGTAGTTTCCTTCAAAAACCTAACACAAATATCCAAACCAAGGTTATCAGTTTTACCTCTAGTTTTTCCTCTGCTGACCAAATGCGAACTGAAAGTTATACCCTTGTTGTGCAGTTAGCAGTATAAATGTGTACTGTTTTAACTATTATTAATACAATTATTATTATTATTAACTTTTTATTATTATTATTATTATTATTACTATTTTTTTATTTTTTTATTACTGTTATTATTAAACTAATTAAATTCTTTGGCTTTGTGTAGCAAAGTACCAATATTTCAACTTCCTGCTTTGTCACAGCAGTTCTCAAACTAGTCCTTTTTTTAACTGGTCTTTTCTCAGTCTCTTTTCGTAAAAAATGTATACATTTTGTACACCTTTTTTTAAAGCTTTCATCTACAATATTTAAAGGTTTTTTCGCTTTAGGGTAATGAAAAACATCAAAGAGTAAGTGCTCTTCAAAAGTCAGTCGTTTCGAAAACGCAATCTATAATGCTCTATCTAGTTAGGACACTTTTTTCCAATTTTTTTTTAATGTTTAACCCAAAGTTATAGAAACCTCATAGAGGATGTTTTTGCAGCAAGTCTTGAAAAAAAACGATTAAGCAAGCAAAATTAATCTACCTGGATTTAACCTTTACTACCAACATAAACCAGAGTCCGAAACCCATCGGCAAATCAAATCCGAGATGGAACCAAAAGCAGTATTTCAGAAAGTCAATCATACAATCGACGGTTTAACTTTCTCTATGGCTTAGGCAATTTAAAACAGGATTAGCGCTAATCGAGGTTTTACAGGCTTTCATTATATATGCCAGGTCACAACGCTTGTGTGTTTTCGAGATTTATCTGTTGCCGTTATTCTTGATAAGTCAACAATTTGTTACCGCTGACCAATATCTTAGTTGTTATCGACTGCTTTTAAGAAATTACGTTCTACACAAAAAACCCTGATATTTGCAGCTACAATAACATTGTTAGGACTTTACACCGGTTTAAATCGCGTCCGTTTAATCCAGAAGTTTGATGCAATCACAGAACTATTAGAAAGAAAGACATTAAGTTCTCGCATTTCCTCTCTCTGCTCTTCCGTGGTGACAAAACAGCAGTACATATGTTCTTCAGAAACCAATTTCCGTTTTGTCCGAAATTTTTTATTAATAATTATTTTGAAATTCAGGTATTTCAAGCCCTGCGCCGAGATGGGCCCTCCCCGTCTTTCATATGTAACCAAGACGTTTGTTACGTAGTTGCAGTTCTCACTATCATTGCGATCGTTTTTTTCACTTTTGGGTGTAAATGTCGACCTTTAGTTAACGATGGCTGTTGATAAAAAGCGGCCTTAAGCCTCGTTTCCATATAACCGTAACTACCCCGTGTAACTGCTGTAAGCCGAACCGGCGGTAGCACTGGGCAACATCGGCGGTAATTTTTTCTTTAATAAAAATATTCTGTTTCGGCATCTGGGAGTTGGGTCGAGTTTTTAACTTCTCAACTAAGAACTAAACAAAAGTTCAAGCATCTGCTCAAGAGAAGCTCAAACAAGTATACGGATGTCGTGTCCCGCCGAGCTGGCCACAGATCTGGTTTCTTTAACCAAGTTTCATTAGCAGTGTTGTCATAATCTAAGATCAACACAACACCTCCACAGTATCTAGTTTAAACAAGTGCTGTCGAAGAGTTGAGTTCTCGTCCAAAATTGACAACCATCCTCTAAATATCTTAAATCCGGTAAAATACATACCTCTTATTAGCCGAGTGTGAGGTCCGTACGGCAAGTTATGGACCGAGTTTTTTCCTTCCTTTTATGGCCCAAGCGCGAAGCACGAGGGCCATGAAAAACGAGGATCCATAACTTGCCGTACGGACTGAGCAAACGAGGCTAATAAGATGTTTATTATATGGCTTTATTGATTATTCTGGTTTTGATCGAGAGCTAGCGTTCCTTACGGCTACTTACGGACCTTAAATTGACCAATCACAGCACGCGAAATCAGTTAGCCATATAATAAAGATGTTTATACAACTTTCATACATTTGAAAAGGCTGTTGCTGCAATTATGCAGCCAATTCATAATAGAAAAGAAAATTTCTATCTAAACTTGTGATTTCAAAGAGCTTTTCTCGCCTTTATCTTTCCTCCTTCCATATAATCTGACCAGCTACTTCCATCTTCAGATGTTTGTACTTGGTAGCTCTTGACCCACTGATCCGCTTGGGAATTCCCCTGAGTAGCGACAGCACAGATGATGTTAACTGACCCCAGGTCAACCTCCAAATATGGAGTGGAGTCACTTGACGACGCGCACCATGACGGTCCCCCTGTGTAGTTCAACTTTCCACTCCCCGGAGGAGTACTGGCGTTGAACGACGAGGGTGACGAAAATTGATTGATCACAACAAGAGTGCCATCACAACGGGCTGTAAGGATTGACCAGTTATTAGTTTGGGACTATTGCTACAAGGAAACCAAGACGCTCACACACTGTAAGCGAATACGGTTCGGGGTAGGTTTGTGTCAAGATTACGATTATAGTTACGTTTACAGTATGAGTTAGATGTTATATTAGGGTTTGTCTTCGGCTTAGGCTTAGTTTGAACACAGGATTAGACCAACGCTTACACTTTGGTTTAAGGTTAGGTTTTGCATGTTATGGTTAGAGTTGGGGAAAGGCTTAGCGTTGGGGCTTGGGTTTGCTTACGTCCAATGTATTGTTTTCGGTAAGGTTTAAGTTAGGCCTAGGCTTAGGTTAGAGTAAGGTTTAGACCTTGTGTTAGTGTTTAAGTTAAGGGTGGGTTAATGCTTATGGTTTATATTATTGTTTGTACTAGAGTTTGTGTTAAGGAAACGCGGGTGTGATCAGGCTTTAGGTTTAGGGTTATGGAGTAGGGTTTAGGTAATTTTTAAAGTTTGGGAATCTAGGTTATCTATGCAAATGAATCCCACGGGAAGAAGATAATAGGGGTATCGCAGTCTACTGACTAATCTCGTTTCACCAGGGGAAGGGGTTTCGACAAATATGGACGTCTAATTACTGACGCAGAGGCTACTATAGGGGGATTTGATGAGCAAAAAAACTAAAAACTAGATAAAGGATCAGTTGTATCTTAGCAGTGGTTTTCCCAATGTAATTGAATCAAAGATTAAAATTTGTATAAACGCATGTCTACAACTGTTTTAACTGCCATATTTTAACAAGAGATTTTCACACATTAATGACATAAAAGAATGTATTCTGCACTATTGCTTATATATAGCTGGGAGGACGATGCGTTGCATCAAGTTTGAAAACAAATCTTTTCCAACAAAATTTTTTCATTTTCTGCTGCAATAGCATTGTGCGATCATGAGGAAGTTGACACAGAAGAGTGCCCGTGGTGGTGTCTCTACTCCTACTGAAATCAAATCCCAACTCTGGTCCGAGGAAGGGAAGGTTAGAGGATGCATCTGACTGCTGCAAAGGTCCACGTTAAACTGCCAATGAACCTACCTTGAGTGTTAAATGTTTTATGAAGACCAACGCCTGCACCAAGACTACTGAAAGGGGTGACCGTCACATTGTAGACCGAGGACAAACGCAGTCCAGTGAGGGTGAGTGATTGTGGACTTGACGACGATACCGTTTCTTCCCTTGCAGTGCTGGGCTCTCCAAGCACGCTATACTCTATCTTAAACGATGTAACTGCCCCACTTCCACTGGGCGCGGAAGGTTGCACCCATGCGATGACTACAGATCTTCCGAATGATTTCGGTACCGTTATTGAGGTGGGCGTAGCAGGAAAATCTATGAATCGAAAACGAACACCATATAGCGGGGCAATTTAAGTTTTTTTTCAATGTTCATTTATTTCATAAAAAAAAAATTTCGGCTAGCTTGCCATTCATTTGGTTTCCACGTTTCGACAAGTCGAACTAAGTTTAATAAGATTAAAATCCCCCCAAAACTAAGAGTTGTCGGAAACGGGTCACGCCTTCACTGTACTGCAAGAAAAGCGAATTTACACTTCAGAACGCCGTAATCGTCCTAACAGTAATATCGAGTGAAATAAAAAGGTCTCGGATTAGAGTTAGTGTCGAGCGTCACAAATTGTGACAAGGTAAACGGGTAGACCAGCAGCTGCTAGAAGTGGCTCTCTCATTTACTCATTGAATATTAATGACAATAACAACCAACACCTTAAAACAAGTAAACTAGTCTGGGAAATGAACGCCAACCCCAGTCCCAGATAATTTGACCGACGGTATTCCCAAATCGGCGAGTCCTTTTTTCTTAAAGTGGGGTTCTAGTATCAATGAAAACAGCGTTGATACATCAGACACAGCCAAAAGTGGCAATAGAGACCTAAGTTCCGTTTGGCCATAATGCAGAGCATGAACATGTGGAATAAAACTATGATCCGTTTAATCGAGAAGTATACTTCTTTCGAAACCGATACAAACCAATAAGCTGGATGTTCTAAGGAATGTTACAATCTGAAAGTTTTCGGACAACTGCAAAAAACCTGCTGCAAGACGTTGCTGCTGTACGAAAAGTGAAATGTTACGCAGTGAAACGTTCTTCGTACGATTTGCAACGATTCGCGAGTTTCAGAGACAGGTTTTAAAACCAACACATTGCGAGACTTGCTGAAATGAAAAAGGACTGTTAACATATTGCCAAGTTGAAAAAACTGCTGCAACCATTGCGAAGAGGAAAGCGCGATTCTGCATTCTGAAAACGATTATTGCAGCAGGTTTTGCAGATATTTTGACCACTTCTTGGGTGTTACGATGACGCTGCAAAGATCAGTCATGCAGCATGATCGAGACTTACTGTCCGAAAATTTACAGCGTGTAATTCCGCCTTAAAGACCATTACTGCTTGGGAAAGTAAACCTCAAAATTATTTCCAAACTGTACAGTATATACCTGGAACAAGCCAAAACAAATGCACTTGTGGCAAGATCAACGAGCACTGCCGGCCATGCCCAGCATCGTATCTACCGTACTACTTGGTTTTCCCACACACTAACAATGCAACATGTAGTTATAATTTGTCCATGTACATAAAATACAGGCATTCTTACAGCCCTGATAAACTTTTAAGGGAAAAAATAGGGATTTCTTAATTTAAAAATTAGGGAATTTTAAAGATAAAATGGCTCAAAAATAGGACATTTTAGGGCAAAATTACATAAGTATTAGTATACACAGATGTTGGATGAGTGCTAAGCGAGCATTAAAAAGTATTCACTTACCATTATAGACCAAATCATAATCAAAATGGTCCCTTTTCGGACGACGACATACGAATAAAAATAAAAAAATTGTAGAATAACCTAGGTATGGTGAATTTGCTCAAAATAATTGACCAACTGATTTAGCTATTTGAATCTCCGATCTTTTTATACAACAAGCCTGTGTACGTTTTAACTTGTTATCTGTTGTCGATTTTAGACAGACCGGCATAAGACATTATTTACACAAACACTCCATAAGTTTTATGTCACCCTCTCGGCCATCTACACACCACAGTCACAGGCTAGCACAGACACAAACACGTAATGTTCATCATATTCCAACCTGACTGAAACATGGACACACACCACTACGACCAGTAACCAGTTGTGATGTCCTTTGCAGAAATCGAAAAGTCTGTACCAATTAATTCAACAATTGTTCGTTTGTTCAGCAGTGTTTTGCTGTCATTCGATGTGCAATCTGTTTTAAACTTCCTGCTTTATTTTTTCTAATTGCAACGGATAGATACATTCATTTTTTTATTTGAAATATCCCATGGTTAGCGTTTCCAGCAGAGGAATATTTGGCCGATGTTTGCCGAGTTTTCACAAGAAAGTATGTGTATCCAAAATGGTGTTTGGCCCATGCACTGCCTGAGAATTGAAATGGAGCCCGAACTGCTTAACCAGCGCTTACACATCGAACTAACAGCAGAGTGACTGAGTGAGTGAGTCACAATATCTTCCCCTCACAACATGTCATCCGTCGGATGACATAAAAACTGGAAATCTTAGTAAAATCACTAACGCACACACAAAAAGGTCTTATCGAAGCACAGTGCCCCTCACCTCTGAATCTGCAACAGACATCAGGTTAAAAAACACAGGCTTATAACAAAAAAAGAACCAAAGGATGGTGGTCTGATTAATCGCAAAAAACCAAACAAAGCAGATACCGTGCACCTCGATGTCAATGGGCAACCGGGACGGATGTGAAAAGACAAAAATTAGGGAAATTTAGGGAAAATAGCCCATAATGGCTGAAAAATTAGGGATTTTAAGGAAAATAAAAAAATATTAGGAATTCTAGGAATTTTAGGGCCGTAAGAAAGCTTGTAAAATATGCTCAGTGTGTATGTCTGAAAATAATTAATACAGTATTTCTTTCCACGACCGGTTGATGTTGAACTGGTAACAATTCTGTGGACTGATTTTCCTTGGATTTTCCAGAACGAATCCGCATATAACCGTCCCTGTTTCAGAACATATAAGTTTTCCATCTCCATTCTTTGCATCGTTTTTGCCTGTTTTAAATTGTTTATGTGTTGAGCGAAGGCCAAAGCAAAAGAAAAGATTCCTAAACAAAACATCTAAATTACGTGTATAAAACCGTGTGTTCGGAAAGAGACTAAAAATGCTTTACACTTGCTCGATAATGTAAACTGTTGAACAACCAAACACTTTCTTACCAGTTTGGAAGGACGCCGATCCAGCGAGGCCTTCGCCCACGGCACTTACTGGCGTCACCCTTACGGTGTACGTGGTAAAACGAACAGGGTTGGTTATAACGTAGGACCTGTCAATAGCACCCAGCGAGACGGTAGTGTCTGGTTTTCCTGCCTCGGATATGGTGATCTTAAACGATGTGATAGGTTTTTCTTTTGATGAATCCACGGGAGACAAGTCAGGAACCCAGCGGACATCGGCTGACGCCAGTTTTATGTTGCTTACAGTTACTGTTGGCGCTCTTGGGGCGTCTTTAGTTTAAATAAAAACAAAACTGAAGTTAGTTTACAAATCACTACAAATTAAAACAAAAATTAAAATTTCTTTTATAGATTAAACATCAATATTTTACTGTTTAATAGTAGACAATCTTAAAACACAACGAGTAAACCGGGACAGTGGGCTCACATGTATTTTTAACAAACTACAACGTTATGCTAAGGTAGACTCCAAGAATCATTTACATTTGACACCATTTTGAATTCAAAACAACAAACATCACGTTAGACAAGTCA
>JAOBRG010388524.1:0-10729 GCA_027574985.1 Umimayanthus nakama | reverse complement strand
TTCCTCCAACGGACAAGCACATCAAGGGGCGAACCAGAGGCAAAGTAACGCAGGTTACTGTGACCGTGGTCAGAGATGGGAAAATCCTGCCCGCTCACGAATACGCTAAGAACCAATCATAATTCAGTATTTGTTACTGTGACCGCAGAGGAAAAAATAAATAGTAATACTAGTAGTAGTATTTACTTTTCAGGTTGTTTTTCTTGTAGTAGATATGCATACCTTGTTAGCCTTAATATTTACCAATCCTGAAGAACAGTAAAAGTTATTGTTCCTCGTCTTGCAATTTTGCTCAACGGAGTTGTAAAGTAGATGTGTTTGGCACGGCTCATCTGTCCTGAGGATGTTTTGAAATCTCATGTAGATGTTAACAGAAATTTATTACTTTGCAAGTTCCTTGTGGGATATTGTTACATGCTTTTTATGTATATTGTTGTTGTTAATGCTTTGATTATATCTTCACAAAATGAACCGCAAATTGAAAAGCAAGCAAAAGATGATTCCAGTTTTGTAAACAAGATTTGTATTATGTGTGCCTGAATCAACTACTTGGTTTGCTTTGCGCGATGTTGTTTGGCGTAGCTCATCTCTCCAGAGGATAGACTAGTTTATTACAAATAACTTCTATTTACTGCGGCCCGAGTTTGGGCTACCAGTAGCCTCTTGTTTTTAATAGAACCAGTAAATTTTTGCGTTGTTCTTAAGTTTTTGCACATTTAAGCCTCAAATGTTCTCAAACTCACGTTAATTACACGCTTCGGCACTGTCATAAGACATACGGCATAGTTGTGATCTTCTTCCCTGTTTATTTGGTGTTTCAAACAGCAGAAAAACCTGCAATGAAACGCCACTAGTAATGACGTAAATTGGTTTTTAAATAAAAACTTGCAGTTACATCACTATCTGAAGTCGAGCCGCAACTGTTCTCACGTATTCTTAATTTTTAGGCAAACTTGAGCCTCGTTCTTATAAAAATGCATGTACGTCTTTCCAAAAAAGAGTTGTGATAGGTAACATATACCGTTGACTTAAACGAAGCACTTGCATTGCAGAACCAAAATCATGCGCCGCAATTCTAAATGAAGGTCACACAGCGAGTGGTGTCTACACAATCAATCCAGATGGTCAGCGGCCCTTCTCAGTCTACTGTGACATGGAAACAGACGGGGGAGGCTGGACACTACTCCAGCGACGCCAGGACGGCTCGGTCAATTTCTACCGCGGCTGGGACGAGTACAAGAAGGGATTTGGGGCATTAGATGGCGAATTCTGGTTAGGAAACGATAAAATTCATCGACTGACAGTCTCACAAAAAATGGAGCTGAGATTTGATTTGGAGGACTTCGAAGGAAGCAAGAAATACGCAATCTACGAAAACATCAATGTTCTTGATGAGACTGCAAAGTACCAGATTTCCTTTGGAGCTTACAGTGGGACAGCAGGAGATTCTCTCGTCTTCCATCAGGGGTCGTCTTTTTCAACATTAGACAAAGATAATGATAAGACCGCGTCCGAAAACTGTGCTGTGACGTACAAAGGCGCATGGTGGTACGCTGCGTGCCACAAAGTGAACATCAACGGCCGATACGAGAAAGGTACAACACCCTCATACGCTACAGGCATCATCTGGTATGCATTTAGGGGTCACCACTACTCCTTGAAGAGGACGGAAATGAAGATTAGGCCAAAATAGACGTTGCTCTCGTTATTTTTCTCCTATCTCTCGGTAGGATTAAAAAAGGAAAACTTAGAAACTGTCAAAACCGTAAAGTAAAGCTGTCTAACTAAATGCCACTTCGAAGTACAGAAGCAGCGCAAGTCACGAATCGAACTGAAACTAAAAGCATCTGGTGGCGACTCTGACAGCCGCTATATGATCCGACCACAGCTCCAAACACCGGGATCACTAGCCAACTCTTTTCGAAAACTATCTCGATTCTTTAAAGGACCCTGGATATCATTTCAAGATGCAAGACCAACGGTTAACGTTCCTGTCATCGGAAGGTGTGGCGAAAAAAATCTGCTTCAAAAATATAGTAGAATAACTTTATCTTTCACCGTACATTGTAAGGCTGAACTAATGTCGTGATGATTTACAGCCACGTCGCAATTTTCTTGAGATCTACAGTTTTACCAACGATGACTCGAAGTCGAGTTGTGAATAGATTTTTCAACAAATGTTAAAGTGAGATTTCGCGCTAAAAATTCGGAAGAGCAGTTACTTTATAGTACTTGTGGTTTTCATGTTTTCGTTTTGTTTTGTCATAGCTAAGAATATCTTACAATAAAACATATATAAGCATAAAATTACTTTAATTATTGCTTCTGGTCATTTTGTTTTAAAACCCCTATAACTCAAAGCCCCGTTAACTCCAAGTAATTTAAATTTCCCTCGGCAATTCGTGTTACCGGGGGCTCAACTGTAGTGTAAACGCGAGGCCTTAGGCCACCATTTGTTAATTTCTACGCATTCCATGATGTTTTTACGGCGGCTGAAGCAGCGCCGTGTTTTGACCACGAAAGTTACATTTCGGTGTATCATTTAAACTGTGATTTGTTACATTTGTCTTCAAACATTCACACAAGCACAAAAAACCAAACTTGTTTTCGAAGCTCGCGTCAATTGCAGTACAAGCAGTCGTGAAGGAAAAGAAAAAGAATCACTAGAACTTAAGTTTGTTGAATTTAGCGGTTTTGACGGATGCGTTTCAAAACACAAGCAATAATGAACAGTTTTATAGAAAGCATTTTATTGAAAGCATTTTATTGAAAGCATTTTGGGTAGAAAGAATACGGAATATGCCTTTGATTTGTTGTACCAAGACAAGACAAGACAATAATTTTATTTTCACTTTCAAGATATCAATATTCACAAGCAACATGCATGTAATAACCATATATATGGGCTAATCTGGGCGGGCGACCACTAAACAGCAAATTACATTGGAGGTTAAGATTTGGTTAACGAAAAAATTTAGAGAACAAGTATAAACAATACAACAGAGGGCCATAAATGTATAAATAAACAAATACTGACACAAATAAATAAATAGGAGGAAAAAATATGGAAAGCAAACAAACGAAAGGGATCGCTAACAGAGGCTGATTAAGTGTGTCCTCAGCTTTCGCTATATTTTTTTCTTTCTTCTTGCGTACCACGCAGTGACAATAGTTTTATTGTGCAATTACACTTTCTGTGTTGTGTGGACAGAAAGAAAAATAAATAAAACGGGACTTGAGACATATAACACCTGGCTTGTCGCTCGTTATTGGTTTCAAGGAAGCATGTGCAGTCTCTGGTTAATGTTACTGTATTGTTTACGAATTTCAAGGCTGTCTTAGCAGTTTGGAGACCTAAAAGGCTTTGTTTCTGGACGCGTGGCGCCTCATAAAAAGTATATTTAGAAGGAACAATTTCTTATTAAATGTATTTAGGGATATTTCAGGAGGAATCTACATTTCGCAGTTTCTATCATACAGAAGCATTTTGTGCCTCAACATTCTAAAACTACTCGAGAATGAAATTTTTTAAAATTTATTTCGGTTGGCACAGTGCTCTTGAAAATTGTTCCATCGACGAGTGCTGATCACCCAAATCTAACGACTTCTGACCTCAATTCTTCGCTCAAAACATACAAAAAATATGAGGGCAGCACCAACTAATATCAACGCTGCGGATGGACATTTCTCTTCTCTGTTTTAGTAACGTGCGATAGTGCTTCTATTTTGCGCTCCTTTTTTCGGCACTTTTTGATCTTCTTGTCTTGCTCCTTAAGCAGAGTTTCAATTTCTGAAACGAGAAGATTACTTTGTTCAATTTTCAATTCTTGAAATATAGTTAAAACTCCAGAGGTTCACTCTACTGTTTAGGGATGGTTTATATGTTCAAGGGGGAGGGGGTCATTTTCGGGAGTTCAGATATGATTTTATACATGATAGGGTTCAACGCCATGTCTTGTAGAAAACACTTGGTTTTTTTCCACTTTGAAGAAAACGTAACCATTTGTTCATGTGTTAGTCACACAACTTCATGAAGACGAAAAAAAAATACTGTTATTCAACGTCGATGCGAAGGGAGTGGTTGCCCGTTCTCCCGAGCCAGTGGCTCCTGTTTAATCGCTCGACGACAGTTAAAATCCACCTTAAAATCCCCTTCTGGTAGGGAGGCTGACCAGAAGGCTATTTACACTAGCGTGATCGGCGGGCAGAGGACTCGAACTCGGAACCTCCGGCTTCAAACCGCTCGGTCACGCTGCCTCCCTGCTATACGAAGGGAAAGGCAGCCAGGCGCCGGCCGTTGAGTAGACACTGATAACAAAGTCTTTATAACATTTGATACAGTAAATATCGAAGTTACAATTGTATACAATATATCAAAAAGATATAAATTAGAACAAAAATAAAGTAATTTTACTGTTGACATTTGAAAGCTTATCAATTTACAAAACCACAAACAAATTGTTTAGTTTAATTTTAGGCAAAACATTACTCTGGTACCTTAAAAAAATCATATTTCCTAACATAAATTCTGTTTAACATGGGAAGAAGTACAAGATGAACTTGGTCATTTAACATGCAAAGTAGATTGTAGTTCTTAATTTATACGCTTTGAGGTTCTTTCGGAACGGGTAGTCAATGTTTGCAAAAGTTCTTTCCGTGTGCCATCAGAGGATAAGAGAGTGAAAAATAACTGCGTACGATTTCCTTAACAAGTTATCAATATCCTTAGGCCCAGAAATGTATTTTCTTTAAAACATCTAGTATTAAATTAAAGTTCTTGGTGGTTGTCAATGCAGACAAGACAGTCAAGATACACGAGAATGAAGCGAACACGCAACTCAGGCGTGACTGCCAGCCAATTGTTCGTGCCCGAGTACGACTATCGATTATCGACTATCGATTATCGCTGAGCCCTAATGTAAACACGCCTGATATCTTGGCTACCCATTGTCTGAACATAGCAAAATTTTGTGCCGGTACCCAGGTACTACTGCTCGCCAGTACCAAATGAAAACATAGACTTAGTAAATAAGTACATCATTTCTTTCTGCATGGAGTACACAAATCTAAAGAACATCAACATCAACCTCTACCTTTATTTGTTTTTGTGAGTTTGTTTCCTGTCTGCGCGAGCAGTTGAAGCATCTTCTCGGCTTTCTGATGCGCTGGTTGACTCGTAAATTGTCCAGATACCGGTTTGTCTGCAAGAAAAGAGCGTTCCTTCCAGTCTTTTTGTTTTCGGGAATTTCTATAGTCTCTTCGTCTCTTGTTACACCCTTTTGCAGTGTCAGAATTATTTTTTACCCGCTTTTAAAAACTTGTGCCTAATGTTTAAAAAAATTTGCCAACAAAACAGCCAAACGTTTTAAAAGCTGAAGCCTTCTGATTCACTAAAAACAAAAACAAAAACTCAAAATTGCAAGGTTGAAGTTCTAATTTAAGTTTTTAAAATCTACGTGTATCTTCTGACTATGGCTCTTACGTCCTTTTGCTTTAAAATCACGGTATACTCACGTAAAACTAAAAGGGAGTCATCCTTATGTCTGACAGGCGTTCCTACGTTCGCATTTCTTTTCCTGCTTGCGTCGTCTGTCTTCAGCAACCGCTGACCTTCCCGTCTTGGCCAGGAAGGTTCGGTATCCATGTTAGAAATATCGCTTGTAACAGACTGCTGACCACTTGATAGTGGTGACACTGACAACGCGCTTGATAAACTGGGAGCGTACCGCTGATCTTGTGAGCCTTCACTAATAGTCGATTTCGGCCTGTCGCTGAAGAGGAGAGAAGTGACATCAGAATCGTTGCTGTTTCCTGACACCGAAGGCCAAGTAGGCGACACTGACTCGGCTGTTTGTCTTGCGTTATTTTTATGACATCTCGCTTGTCTCAAGACCACCTGTTTGGGAGACGAGCTATGCAGTGGAGCACTTAACTCCATATCTGGGTCTTCAACAACCTTTTCGTTCCCAATATCAGGTTCGGACATCATAAAATCGGATTCATCAGAATGAGAACTGTTATTATTTCTTCTTGTTTCTTTAATCACTTTTTGTTCTTTAAGAAAAGCTTTCTCTTCAAGTGCACTTGTTCTATTATTCCTCCTATCAATTATCTTTTCCCCTGATTGTTTGTGTGCCTGTGGTATGGGAACACTCACTGCTACGCCATGCTTCAACGATGGACCATAATTTTTTGTTTGAGGAATGACTTGCTCCTCTTGGGGACCAAGATTTTGTGCCTGAGTTGCAGCGTGATTCGCGTGTCCCTGGAAGCTGTTGATCAACGTCCTCATGTCCTGTAACAAGCTTTTCAACTCACCGGAAACTTCCTCATTCTGCTTCGAGCCTTGGATCTGAGGTGCAGGGAAAAACGCAGCTACCTTTACTTTATAGGAAATTAACGATCCTAGTAATTAACGTAGTTTAAATTCACGCGACTTAAATTAGCGCGAATGAAAGGGGAAATCGCTTAAATGTGAAAAAATAACGCGAATGAGCGCTGAAATTTGAAATTAAGGAAATTAATTCGAAAATCAAAATCGGAACAAATTTACTTCAGCCTTGAACTGAGCTTGTAACAATGTATGGAATTGTAAACAATCGCCTTCAATGCAAGGAAACTTCATTAACGTTTCACAAAATTTACGCGAAATCCATAATTTCGCCGTCTTTCTTGAAGTTGAGTGTTGATGTAGGCAACACTAATTTCAAGTTGAAAGTACCACAAATTGGAAATGGTTATCATGCTCTTTCACTTGATCCCCGCGTTTAAAGGAGAACATGTCGTGAGCATTTTACTACTAACTGCTGCAAAATATATCGGGATTTGGCTGCAAAGAGCTATCTTGTTCCGCTGCGAACAGTGCTAGTGTTCATTGATCATAAACTATTACTTCACAGGACTTACCGTATTTTCATTTCTGTTAAACTTTTTAAAAACTGCCTTGACTATATCAAGGTACGTGCTTGAACAAGATCTAAAAAATGAACGCTTTCTCAAGCCTTCTATGTTTTCGTTGTTTGGACAAGGGAACATGACAGAGACTGTTTTGTTTACTATTTAATAAATTGGTCTCCGGCTGCCATCTTGGTCTATATTTAGCGGTTTTTCCAAAGAAAGTAAGGTCAGGAAGGGCTAGGTCAGGAAAGACGAGGTAGGTTAGGTCAGGTGACTTGGTGAGATAACGTAAGGTTAGTTAATGGAAGTTGAGGTAAGGCTAGAGAGGGGTTAGGTAAGGTAAGCAAAGGTTAGCTGAGGAGAGATAAAGTGATTTAAGGTGACGCAAGATAATGCGAGGTAGGTTAGTTAAGGTGAGATAACGTTGATAAAGTTGAGGTAAGGTTAAAGTGAGGTTAGCCGTGTAAGGTGAATAGAGGTTAGGTGAGGTGGTAGATTAAGGAGGGGAGGGGGGGAGATTAATTACCTCTTATAATCCGAGTGCGAGGTCCGTGCGGCAAGTTATGGACCTAGTTTTTCTTTCCTTTTATGGCCCAAGCGCGAAGCGCTTGGGCCATGAAAGCAAGGAAGGAAAAAAACGAGGATCCATAACTTGCCGTACGGACTGAGCATACGAGGCTAATTAGATGTTTACTATATGGCTTTGTTGATTATTCTGGTTTTAAAAATTTGATCGAGAGCAAGCGGTCCGTACGGCAACTTACGGACCTGGAATTGACCAATCGCAGCACGCGAAATCAGTCAGCCATATAACAAGGTAAAGCATTGTGTGTGCGGCAAGCTAAAGTAACATAACCCAACAGCAGAAGGTAGGTAAGGTAAGGAAAGTTTGAGTTTAAGCGAGGTGACGTAAGATACGTTAACATAAGACAAGACAACTGCATAACACAGCATAAGATGACAATAAGCCTAGCAAAGACACTCTTTATTGAGAGTAACACATTTACATCCAAAAGATATACTCCCCAGTGCGGCCCTAATCACAACACTGGGATTACCCTCTTCTTCTAAAAGTGGATGGATTTTCTAAGTCTCGACGTCCCTTTCTTCAAACGGTGTGACGAAAAGTTACAAGGTTATTTAACCTTCGGAAAACCTTAGTTGACCCAGGGACCTCCAATTGGCAATCAGATACCTGACCAACCAATCCAACTACTTCACACGGTGTAGACCAAATCTACTTAAGAAATTAACAATAAGTGTCCAAAGGAGGATCTTATTGTACGATTATGAATAGACAATAACGTTATTCGTCCAAACAACCGGGTCAACAACTCATTCACTCAATGAAGGAAACACAGTAAATAAATGTGTACACTTATTAATTACCTGTCCGACTTTGTCTTCAGGGAGGGGTCCCAGGATCTGTTTATCGGTGGCATGACTACTAACTATAGGAAATCTGCTGGACAAGAAAAATTCTATCGCTTAGAATCCAATTATCTGGCTGAGTTTACTTCATAGGAGACAACCGGGTTGCTACTCATTAGGAAATAAAAATTCCCTCAAGATTTCCCCCACTTTCCCTGACACACAGCCAAATTTTTCTGACCTTGTTTGTGGTAGTTTGACTAAAAAAAGTTAACAAATACTTGTGTTTGACGTCACATTCAAAACATAAACTAAAATGAATAAAAAGAGCCTAATAAAAAATTCTCTGACTCTGCGCTGACTTCAAACAGGAATTGCGAAATTAACCCTGATTTGGAAAAAAATTTCCAGACTTTTTCCTGAGCCGTGGAAGCCTTAGTAAAAAAACAGCCCTGAGAAAATACACTCCAACGTTTCAACCAACCTGAAACCCGCTGCTGAACTCCGGGCAAAAAGTTCACTAAATATTGCGGCCGCGTCTGGTCGCACCAAGGGGTATGCCGTCTTCTGGTTCCGATGAACTTCCTGGAGAAAGAGATGCACCTCATAGTTGGGAGTTGTAAACGGAGTACAGTTGCATAATTTAGTGCTAAATCGAAATCAGTGTTTGCCCCAATAATATTCTTAACTTTCTTCCGATAATGATTTTGTGGAAGCAATAAAAGCGCTCCATAACACTACTGACTCGAATTTTTGCTCATTTCTAGATTCTCAAAAGATAAGATTATATTGTTAAAATTTATAAACACACAAACATCCGTAACTGGATGGCGACTGTTGCCTAAAAAAGCTGATATTTAGCGAAATTATTTGGAAAACTAGTTTCGAAAAAATTTTCTTTTTGCGTTTGCAAGTAAGTTGCAGTTCGACCAAAATGACGAAGGACTAACGCTCGAAACGTCAGCTGAACACCAAACCTCACAGACAGAAAACATACAATACCAACCCTTGCTAATCTGACACACAGTGGAACCATCCATTCAACTGTGTAACACGAGATCTACTGAATCAATGAGTCAGAGGAATATTTTTCTATTTTCTTCTCTTTTTCTAACCCTAATACCTAACCCTAAGTCTAACCTTAACCCTTACTAATCGTTCACTTGACCCATAGGTGGCTCATTGACTCATAAAAAAACGGTCCTCGTGTAACACATGCATGTTTAGAGCAATTTGGGAAAGAGTTATTCAAGACGTAACATGGCACCTTTATCTCCAGCGAATGCTTTAACTCTAACCCTAACCTTAACCCTTACTAATCGTTCACTTGACCCATAGGTGGCTCATTTACTCATAAAATAATGGTCCTCGTGTAATACATGTTTAGAGCAATTTTTGAAAGAGTTATTCAAGACGTAACATGACACCTTTATCTCAAGCGAGTGCTTCAGCCTGAGTCTGGCTATGTCTTGTTCCAACTTCTCTATCACTGCTTGGGAATCGGCGTGTTTCAGGGCCGCCTGTTGAAAGAAATATAGGCCACAACATGCAGACTTAGCCAGAACTCTTAAAAGGATTGAGCACGTACTCAATTAGACTTTTCACTGTTAGACACAGACCACGAAATAGAAAAATTTTGGAGTGCCATCAGAATTCGTCTTGACTGACAGTCCAAAAATATTTTTTAAAAGTTGAAAACACACACAAAATAACCATTGCAATATAAGTCGTAGTTCATATAACATTCCTTTCTTTTGATCATTGTCGTCACAAAACCACAATTCAGTCTTTTGGAAAAACAAAACTTGTATTTGCAAATTGCAAAGGGTGAAGTTTTTACAATTATAAACTGATCGCTATCAGTTTAAAATCACTACTCAAAAACAATACTGGCCAATGTTTTGTAACTTCAACATTTAAAATGAAATAAAACTTTTCATTTGCTCAGAAACTTATCTACATGTAATCAGCAACTGTCTTAGAGTCTAGTTTCTACAGTATCTTTAGCCAACAGGTTGTGCTTGGACAATTATTTCTCACAGTCTGCACTGCATTTTTTGACCTACACATGGTCTTTTATTCTTTTCTCTTCGACCATCTCAAGCCAGTCGAAGTCTCATTTTTAATATAATTGTGCCTCTTGTTGAATCTCTCTATCTTCTTAACAACCGCCATTTAGTTTGAGTCGCCCTCTACTCTGAGAACGAAAGATCTCAATGAGATAAAAACCAAAACTTTAACTCTAAAACTGGCCATACGTGGCCAGTTATTGTTACTGTTATTGTTCAATGACCAATGGAATACTTCGTTCTCAGAGTAGAGACTTAGTGTTTAATTGCATGAATCGAGGCAGTTCCATTTCAGATCGCGGCTATACTTTGTCGAATAATAATAATAATAATAATAATAATAATAGATATTTTTATAGCGCCATATACACTAAATGCCCTATGGCGCTTTA
>JAOBRG010388491.1:0-10730 GCA_027574985.1 Umimayanthus nakama | reverse complement strand
CTATATTAGCCCTATATTTTTCCAAAAAATGCCCTATATTTATCCCTATATTTTTCCAAGTGACCGCTTGAAGCCCTACTTATATTTTTTTGTCAAGTCAGGGGAAAGTCAGGGATTTTATCTTTGGACTTTTGTTGGCAATTCTTTCTACCAGAAAATTTTGCAGAGTATTCGAAAATTACACTGTGGTATGGCAGGGGCAAGTGATCTATGCTCTTCGCTTTGTGATACCATGGCGTAACTTTGAAATACAGAAGAAAAGGAGAGAAATTGAAACTGGAGCATCTTAAGCAGAATCTGAAGTTGGGTTAAGAGAGCTTTTGTGTGTACAGGTCGGTGAAAAACATTGTTTGGTCAGGGAAAGGTCAGGGAATTTTTTTTTTCAGATGCATGGATCCCTGTAATTCTCAGTACTAATCAATCAATTTTACACTGATACTGCAATGTGAAGATGAATGTTTGTAGCTAGTTCACAATACGCATGTTTAACCTTTCTCTGTAAACTTTCAGCCGAGCAGCAGAAATGCAACAGAAGATGATTGAAGAAGAAATGCAAAAAAGAGTAGAAGAACTGTCAAAGAAGAGAGTCGAGGAAGAGCTTGCGAAAAGACAAGATGGGATTGAATCAGATGTACAAAAAAGAGTTGAGGAAGCTAAAAGTATACTGGAAAAGAAAATGCTTGAAGATTTTGAAAAAAAGAGACAAGAAGAACTTGAAGAGCATCAAGCGAAGTTGGTAAGGATGTCAGGGTCGCTGTTTGCATGTATCTCCTATTTATCAGGGCCTCCACTGAGATACAAAAAAGAAATGGAAAAAATATTTTCTTTTTGATTAACATGTTGGGTTGACATTTCAAGTTATTAACTTGATACTTAAAAGAATCCTAGGTGATCCCTCAATCAAAACTCTACCTTAGTCTGTTTTCACAGATTCTAAGTAATAGATTTAAGACTTAATAGTTCAACCTAAACAAGCTGTTAAGCTAATGCTAGATTGAAGATATTCACAAAAGCATAGCAAATTTGTTGAATTTTAATCATCCATATTTTTAACTATTTTTGCTGTTTTTAATTTTTCTTTACTATTGATTTTTTAGAACTTGAGCAAT
This sequence comes from Umimayanthus nakama, assembly GCA_027574985.1. NCBI lineage: Eukaryota > Metazoa > Cnidaria > Anthozoa > Zoantharia > Parazoanthidae > Umimayanthus > Umimayanthus nakama. The sequence goes on along the minus strand of JAOBRG010388491.1, from coordinate 9,621 downwards.
GTTGTGTATGCAAGTTTACCAGATCAATCCAATTCAGCAGCCTCTTTCAAGACAGTTCAGTACCATTGTTAGACTGTCTGTTGAACTTATCAAATTGTTTTATGCTTTTTCTCATGTTTAAAAGACAGATTTTAGTGTATACAGTATATTTTTAGAATTCCTTATGTTGGCAATGGTTTTGTTTTGAAGGTTCCTGCTTCATTAAACTTTGTTGATTACACTGCTGTTAGTGGGACCTCAAGATACTGTGACACATAGCAGCAGCTCACCCTTTGACTAACTGCACACTTGATTTTACAAATAGATAACTCAAAATGCTCTTTTAGAACGGAACTTCACTGGTGTAAATGGGGCTTGGTTCATGCTTGATAAACTTGTGCTGGTGTTCTAGGAGAGGCATGCAGCTGTTACGGTGGAAGCCCTGTTTTCTCATGAAGTTTTTCCTTGATGTACTTTGTCTTTTGTTTTCTTTCAGCAGTCAATAAAAAAGATATCTTCTGCAGACACATTTGGAGAACAATACCATGGTTTTGGAGACCTTTTGCTATGGAGTTTCAAATTGAAGACATTTCTAGAAAATTATTCAATAAACAGACCTGAAATATGTAATGGCTGTGCTTGCAATGACACATACATAGCACTCGAGGAACTAAGTTCATCATGGTACACTGTACATCCTGACATGGCTTGACTGCTTGCCCTTCGTATTAGTGAAAGAAAAGTCAACACATTTAAACTTTCTTATACCTTTGGCAGTGACTGACAAGTTGTTGATCAGTGCGCAGAAGCTGTGAAGCCCAGCAAGAAGCTTACAAACACAAGATCGCAGTGTTTCAGTAGGAAATGTTAGGCTGATATGTATGTATGAACAAGGCATAGCACAGGTATTCTGAGTTGATTATGCCATGGCCTTTGGCATGTGAAATTCATCATCCACTCACTGTTCACTAGTGTTTCTAGTGCTCCCCTAAGTATGTATGATACCAATGCTGTCTACCAAAGAACAAAAATGTGTTTGTTATTATGAGTGTTAATCTTACTGTAGCAAGTAAGTATTTAAAGTAGTTGCTCATATATATCAGAGTCAATCAAGTAGAAGCAGATCAAAAAAGGAAATTAAAAAAACTCCAGGTATACAAAGAAATGTCAGTGAAAAAATTTCACTTGTTTGAGTGCTTCTGCTTACAATAATAAGACTAGAGTTTCAGGAAACTTGTCAAAATTGTTGAAAAGTCAAGATTCCTGAAACAGCTACTCCTTTAAAAATTGTAGAATGTAGTTTGAAAAGGTTTAAACAGGATAAATTTTCACATGCCTTTAGTACTGCAAACTTTCTAGTCCTGAATGTATTTGAAGAGCATTATTTTCCTTTTAGGATGCAGAACATGAGGAGAAAGAACGAATACTAAAATTACTTGAAGAGACACAGCAAGCACTAGAGGAATCTGAACAAAAGCTGGTATGTTTGCAGCCTTATTTACAAGATAAGCATTATGACAATGTTAACCTTTTTGCAGTAGGGGTGTCATACTGTCACAGTAATGTATGATGTACAGTAACACACGTTTACAAAATGTTTTGTACATAAGTGTGCAGTGAGACTACAAAAAATGTAAACACAAATTGAATCACCTGTTGAGTGTGTTTCTAAGCCATTTAAAAATATCCAAGACCAAAGGCAACTCAGTCAGTCGGCTTACAGTTTCCTTGCACATAATAAGATGCACGTCAATTTTTTTGCCTGACTGGATGAAAACTAAAGCCTGGTTTTCACGAGCGACGTAAGGAACGGAAGCGCAAGCAGAAGTGTAAGGCTCTTATGTCACCGTGAAAACGGGCTGACATAAGGATAAGCTCGACGGAAGCAGAGACAGAAGGAACGGAAGATTTCCTTTTTCTACCGTCTCCGTTTCTGCTTCCGTTGAGGTTCCGTCACTTACGTCGCCATGAAAACAGAACACATCGCAGACGGAAACATAAGGAAAGGAGTTTGTTATTTATGTTTGTTCTTCCGTCATTGCTATGTTTGCGTCAAGCCCGTTTTCACGGTGACATAACTGACATAAGAGCTTTTCCGCTTGTGCTTCCATCCCTTACGTCGCTCGTGAAAACCAGGCTTAATGGTTTTGAAAGCATGCAGTGGTGTTCACAGGTTTTGTAGTTACATTGCAAACTGTACAAACCAGTAAAAATGTGTAGCTGAGCAAGAATATAAATTAAAGTTGAATAGTACAAGGTGTTTATGTGGAGTCAAACAAGTTTAATTCTTATCTTGCAAGTCAAAATTTGTTGTCATGATTCACAAGACATTACAGGAACATACAAGTCATGTAGAATATTTTCACAGAAGAGTCTGACAAGTTAATAAATATTGCTGCCCCATTTCAGACTGAAGCACTATTTAAACACATTTTTGTTCCACTTACACACAGAGTATGTTCCTCTAATATTTCTTATCTAATTCATTTTTGCAGCTTTTGAACTAATTTGTGTAATTTGAAACTGTTTTATTAGCGTGTTGTTAAGTGCTAAGTGGGACAGCTGTAATGTGTTCTACTTTTCAGCGTTTATAAATATGCTTGTCTAATATAGTTAGTTACAGTGTATTTACTGTTGTCTGTATAAACTGACTCCAATTAAATGTCCTTCAATTTTTGTCACATGAAGGTGCAGGGAAACTTTAAAGTTGCAAGTGAATTACAGTTCATCCTCGGCCAAGTTTGGTTTGTTTTTGTAGTCTGTTCATGTTTATTGCTCCTCATACGATTCAATGAGAAACCAGAGACTTCAAAACTGAGAACTTTCATCATTTAGTAAGTAAAATAGTTTTAAGAATATGAACTTCAAAGCATTCAATCTTAAATTGTATCAAAGGGAATTTTAGAAGTTTTTTCAAAAATATCTTTTTGGCTTTTCGGTTAGCTAGAATACAAATTGCAGCAATTATGTTGCTATTAAATATTCAAACTCCATTTAACCTGCATGCATGTACACTGAAGTGTGCAACTCAGTGTATTGATGAAGTTGTCATTTAAGTGTTCTATTAAAGTGATGACTTTAGTTAGACCAAGCTGATTTTCCTATATATATATATATATATAAATAAATATTTGGAATCAAGGAAATCAAAAGATTGATGAAACCAAGAGCTTCTTATAAAAGCTTTGCTTGAGCTCTTCTTCTTGGCTTTTGCAAGAAGTAGCCAAAAAACATTTTCTACATAAGCAGATGCTTTAAACAAATTATCTTCAGATGGTGTGAAGGTTAAAAATATACTACCAATAATCTATTTTGCAACAAATGAAATTAACTAAATTAATCTTTTTGTATTTGGCAACTTGGCTTGTTTAAACCATTCTGTAATTTTTTTTAGACAAATTGTTTTCTAAGGGCCTGTTAATATGTCTTGGTAAGTTACTTGTAGTTTCTTTAGTATATACTTAAAAAACACATTAAAGGGAAAAGGATTTGTTACTAATGTGCCCACAAATCTTGCACCTGTTGTTTAACAGGCCACTAAGGTAGCTCTAGATTTGAGAAGTTGAAAATGCTAAAATGTGTTTCTGTTGGCCTTTTGTGAGCTCATTAAACTCCCAACCATGGTTTCTGAAGCTCTAACAGGTAAGTTGTTAAATGGATATGTTTTTATACATTCTGACTAGTCTCTTTTTGTTTGGCATCTTTGCAGGCAGAAGAACGGTTATCAATGGTTCAGGAAAAAAGAAAACTTATTGAGGACAAGTTGGCTTTAGAAAGAGAAATTAAAAAGCAGGAAAGAGCTGCCCAAGAAGTGATATTGAACAAGACAAAAAGCGCTCGACCCAAGCTATCATTTGGTCTGAAGATGAAGCCAAATATTTGATGTCAAGGTTTAGTCAACAGATGAAAATAGCTTTTACCATGTGATGGTCCACACAGAACTTTTAACATTAGTTTCTATTATCCAGGAAAAAATTCGGTCACACCAGGGTCAGTATTTTGCCTTGAGAAGTTTTTCATCTTCTGTGTGTTTGTTTTGTGTTATCAGTGATTGTTGTACATATTGTTGGTTGTGTCTCTAGTGAGTGTTGTATAAATGTCACTGTTAACCTTTTTGTTTGTCTAGAAGTGTGAACTTTTTCCCTGACTGTGCACTTTTGATGTGTCTATTGGTGTCTATACTGTTTCACAACTCTTTCAGCTCAGCTTACCATTACACATTTTAAGTCATTCTTAGTTTGATGTCACAGCAGTAATTTTTGTCTTGACGCTTCTTCAAATGTTTGTAAATAGCTATTTGCAAAAAAATAAATTAACTTAATATGCAAAGATTGCTGAATTAGTAAATGTGTGGTTACCAGATTTTTGTTCCTTATTTTAATGAATATGGATCAGATTTGGATCGCACTGACCGCAGTAGCGTATATATGAAGTGACATTGACTTGACTTGTTGTTGAAGAAATGAGTTAATAAATATCTTGTTTGACTCTTTTTGTGTGGTGTGTTTGATCTTGGAATGAAAGTTTGGTGTTTTTATGAGTCAGTAAAGTTTCAACAGTGCCATTTTCGCCAATTTCTATCAAACAGCAATATAAAGCCAGTTCGAAGTTTCAGAAATACATGCGCGCATCGGGATAAAACGAAGAGTTCATGAAACTCGCTTGATTGCGTTCTTTTAAGACTTTATCCTAATGTCGGTGCGCGCGTGTTTTTCTGAAATTCGAACTTGCCTATAACGTTATTGTTTAGTAGCATAAACATTTAACGGAAACTTCAATATGTAATAATAATGCTTAATTCACGGTTGCAACGGTCCTTGAAAGTCCTGGAATTGAGAAAAGAAAATTACAGGCCCTGAAAAGTCCTTGAATTTGGGTTGTGGTCCTTGAAAATCCTGGAATGGGCAAAATTATTCGTCTTTATCGGTAAAAAATAGTAGAAGTGAGCTGTATATTTGTCATAACCGGACACGATACCTTTTGTTTGAATCGATTTTTCTTTAGAAGCAAACCTTGTAAAGCTCGTTGCTTAGTTGCTATACAGAATCTTTAAGCTTTACTGGTTCAGAAGTCCTTGAATTTGGTCGAAAAGGTCCTGGAAAAGTACTTGATTTTCACATCCAGTTAACAGTGGCAACCCTAATTTTACGCACTGTGATTGGTCAGTTTCAGGTCTGTAAGTAGCCGTACGAACCTCGAGCTATCGATCACGTGTCAAAAAGTCGGAACAATTTTGTTTTTCCCGGAGTAATCAACAAAGGCATATATTTTAATTCACTTTAAAATGTTTTAATACATTTTAAAAACATCTGATAAGCCTTCTTTGCTCGGTCCTTATGTCAAGTTGTGGATCCTGTGTTTTGTCATGGCCTGCGCTCTTCGCGCTTGGGCCATAAAACTTTAAAAGGAAAGAACAAACTTGGCTTGCTGTAGGAACCTCGTACTTGGCCAATAAGAGGTATCTATATAGAGTTATTCCTAGTGTTTATGATATTTAATTTAAGTGCAAGTAGTATATCCCGAATGTATGACAACTATTAAAAGAATTTTACAAGTTTCACAATTCAGAAGCTAACATGCTTAAAACAGTTAATAAAAAAACACTGCTTCCATGCCCTCATTTAGTGCACAATTTAGACAGCAAAGCCAAAAAAGTTTTGTAGTTGCAACAAACACTCTTACAAGCTCTTTGATAGGACGCAGATATTACGCAGTTTTGATAACAGCTATGAACCCTTGTGTTACAAAACGAACTTGTAGCGCTACTTGCAAATGGAAAACATTTAATCAGAAATTGACAAGAAAATCTACCATATCTGCATGAAGTTCGAGGTTAGAAGTATCGAGAACAAAAAATCTCTTTATGAAACGTGTCCTTTTTTATCGCTGGCAGTTTTTTTGTTGAGAGGAGAAGGGTTATTAAATGTTTCAAACTCCAGACCAGGAGCTTATTAGAGCGTTTCCGGTATATAGCTCGTGCATGTTTTTTAAAGTTCCGAGTGCCATGTACAAACTCGGTGACGTTAGTGTAAGCAACTGATTGGTTCGCTATCCCAGGTTAATTGACAGCACCCACCTCCAAGGCATCCTGGGAAGTGGATAACTTGCAAAGTGAAACAATGTTTTACCTTGTGACTCGCGTTTTCGCGTTTAATTAAAACATGAGTACAATGTATCCCACTGCTCATGCACTGACATTGCAGGTTGTCCCGGTCCTTGTCGCCGACGCAGTTTTCCCTTTCGTAAACGGTTGTTGCCATTTAAAACAGTTGTTGCCATTTCCAACATGTCGAACAATAGCCTATTGTCGTTTTCATAAAGATGACAACGTCTTGATAACGGAATATCAAAAACAACTAATACTAACCCTGGCCTGACCCTATTCCAAACCCACACTAGTTCTAAAAGAGGAAACTAAAAAGAAAAAAAGAAATCAAAAGCTAAAAATAAAACAAAGGAATCACTATATGTCGAACCCGTGAACGCTAGCATTAGACACTACCACTACGCCAAAAACCTGATTGGTGCAGTTTACATTCTTTTTACTGTATATATATTACAAACGGCATCGACTGTTGTTGGAAATGGCAACGACTGTTCCAAATGGCAACAACCGTTTACGAAAGGGAAATTAGCGTCGCCGACTGACCGGGAAAGTTAAGTTGAGTTCACCTCTCCCGGTCTTTGCGGTTTCTGAGACGATCAGCGGTGCGTTTTTTAAATGTGAATGCTCGTCGGCGGCTGACGCAGATATCCCTGCGTCATTATTGACGTACGGCCAAACCGAGGAATCTTCCATTCCCGGCCAGGAAATAGAGAAATAAGGGGACGGCTCGCAGTCTAATCTGATTCAAAGTGACGGACGGTGAAGAGAGCTATTGCAATCATGAAGTTAAGGGGAATCTTAATTCACCCATTCAATTCCCAATTCCATTCTCGCCAAATTCAAATAAATTTTTTGCAAGAAATTGCTTATTATTTGAAAGTTGCACATGGAGTAATTTTGAATAAATGTTTATTCATTTGATCACCAGATGGAAATTGCGTACAAAACTGGCGCCTTTCCATGACATCGGTTGCTTACCGCGAAGAGTCTACGGCACGTCTGAGGCTTTTCTGCGAGTGCGACAAATCTGTAGCTTGCCCACAATACTACCTGGGACACAGTTTACGTGCTACCGCAGGCTTGCCTGCGGCATACGTGAACTAGGCTTAACGTTGCTAGTTTTAATGATCGCAGGCGTAACAAACACGTGGCAGTGTTTCAAACTTGTTCAAAAAGGCGACGAACGAAGGAAGTGCGCAAAGGTAGTTCAGTTCTCCTGATTTTCGTATAGGATGCACAAAGTATTGACCCTAAACAACGCTCCTTCTCGTAAATGCCTTATTCATGCATGACTATAATGCAGATGATTTACCATCCATCTTCCATGGCTTCTTCAAGCCAACGCACAGTGTTCATCGATATAATACCAGATTAGCCTCTAGCGATACATACTACATTAAAAAAATAAGAACAAACTATGGCTAATTCAATATTCGCTACAGAGGCGCTAAAGTATGCAACTCTATCCAAGAAAGATGTAAGTCAGAAAAATAAAAAATCAAGATACTTGATACACTTTACTGCCCTATATGCCTGCTCGTGTATGTGTTGTATGTTTTTTTTCTATGTGTTTTTGTGTTTATAAATTGGTATCTACTTCTACACTACTGTTTCAAAAGCTAGCAGCTTGCTATGTCCTTGCACGAATTTTTTTACTCTTACCAGAAATCAGTAGTTCCTTCCGTCCGACCACAGCTACTTAACGCACTCAATACACTGCACAATTTTTCTCTATACTTGTAAACATCTGAGGACTAAATAAAGTTATTGTTGTTGTTGTTGTTGTAAAATTTTTTTCAAGCGACTCTCTCAGTTCTATTCAGCTTTGTATTTTGAGAATTTATTACATGTAACAACCATGAACAAAACCGTCCTTTTCGGCGCTCCTCCCCTCATCGCCATTTTGGAACAGTCACGTGTTTGGTGAGCCCGCGAACAACATAACTAGCAAGGCAAGTCGAAACCTAAGTAGCATAAAGCTTTAAAAAAGATCATCAACACAGAAAAAAGTATGAATGGCAATTCGAGGGCTGTGCACACGTATGTCCTTCACGAGTCAGCAAGAAAGCCAAGCGCTCTTCAATTCCAAACACTGCTTACATTATAACATTTTTTTAAAGTTTGTAAACTTAGTTACAAGCCCGAGAGGGGGGGGGATATTCCTTATAGTTGGATGTCGTATTTTATGGGGGTTGAAGTTGCCGATCCAGTATTTTAAGGGGTTTTCTCGGGCAAAATTACCTGGTATATTGGGGGGTAATCCTGGCGCTAATAAGGATTCGATCTCAGTTTTCCGAAAGTGGTTTTAAATCTGCTAAGCATCTGCAATTGTTTTCTTGTGCTGTGAAAAAACTATTTTTGATTGATACCGCTAACAATGGCTTTTGACTTTTGAATTACTGACACATTGCATTTTATACACATTAAATTCTGGTAGTTTTTGGGGTGTTTTAAAACCAGGGAGGTATATTTTATACCTTGGAAAACACTCAAAACATTTCGTCGCTTTCTTTTTATTGATTATTGGGATTGCTTTCTATTTCATTTCTTAATTTGAGCTTCGCTTAAACTTTCCTGAAAACAGGACGCCACGTCGCCACTTCCTTGTGCAGTCATGCGAACCAGGAATATCCAGCAATTATTCACCGACACAGAGGTGAATAATTACGTTAACATATAACAAACCAGTGAAGCAAAATAAATTCTATTTCTAAACTCCATTTTTATGCCGGTTTTTGAAATTTATTAACAAACCGGAAATTGCCAACTGCATCACGTTAGCGTTACGATTTCTGTATTTCTTGTAAAACTGAGAAGTAGAATGTTTGAAAACTTGTAGAGCTTTTTTACCTCGGAAAACGCCAAAAACCAGTTTTCGTCGTTTTCTTTTTATTGATTGGAATGGATTTCTCATTTATTTCTGGAGCTTGAGTTTTACTTAAACATTGTGGAAACCAGAACGCCATGTCGTCACTTCCTTGGGCAGTTATGCGAGCCAAGATATTCCTATTTAGGGACAGAGGGAACCAATCAGAGCGCGCGAAAAACACTATTCACTGGTTTGATATCTGAGATTTGCTGGAAACTAAGACACCTTGTTCAGTCGTGTTGAGGGAGAACAAATGTTACCAATCCGCAGTTTGTTTGAAAAGATGTAAACAATTAGTGTCGTATTTAGGGTGTATGATAAAGGGAAACACAAAACTTCCAGAAATATACAAGTCGAAAAGTCAGAGAATCGGTTCCAGTTATCGATACGACCAGGGCCGATTGTTTGGCCATATTTTACGTGGGATCTGGGTCCAAAAATGCTCTGTATGCTGGAAAACATGGGTCAATGCACCATAACATGAACTATCGGTTTAGAGAGACAGCAGTCTTCAATGGCGAGTCATTATCACTTGGTTCTATATTTTCCACTCATCTGATATCCTACTTTAGTATTAACCAAACAGGTGAATAGCACTTTTCGCGCGCTCTGATTGGTTCATCAGAATAGGTATATCCTAGGATATTCACCTCCAGACGAAATTTCA
>JAOBRG010388458.1:0-10733 GCA_027574985.1 Umimayanthus nakama | reverse complement strand
GTGACCTTTAATGCATTTCTTTACTAGTTTGGCAATATGATCATTACGCCTGGTCTTCAGTTCTTCCCACTTAAGGGGTTCCATAGCAGTACAAAGGGACTACTGCAATGAGGGAAACCTGTAGCAGTGAATTTTGTTTACCTGAATTTCTTTATTTCGTGTTTTGGAATTCACAGGGAAGAAAATGTAACAGTTAAGGGAGATTTCTTTCCATCACTGTAGACAAACTGAAGTCAGCCATTACAAATTACAACAAATGTATGGGTCACGTTGTGCGATTCCAAATTACAGTAAATGTATGAGTTCAATCAGCGTGTCAAACAATTACTGCAAATGTATGAGATTCTTAGATCTCCTCGAGCTCTACGGATTGTCTGCCTGTGGTACCGGTTCGGTTATTCACCGAAGTGTCGGTGAAAAGCCCAATATATTCACCTCCACTTCGGTGAATAATTGATCACTATTTGAATATCACCCAAACAAAAATTCTGGCCGGTTTTTCAAAGCAAAAGATAGATTAGGCAGCACTCACCCTAAATTCGAAATGTTCTCCTGCCATGTTGTCAAGTTCTCCATTAAGCATAAACGCCTTGAATATTGGGTGCCAATCGTACTCATCCTTCTCAGGAGTGTAATAGATATACCGGTACGACAAGTAGAGTGGATTTGCAAGTGCCTTGAACACGTTCACGCGCCGCAAGAAATGCAGTTTTTCTCCGGTGCTGTCACTTCCAGTCTGATTCAGATACGAAACTGAACCAAACACTGCTTCGCTTTCCTCTGCTTCGGTCTTGTCACTCGAATGTTTAATTCTGTAACCGTTTGAGACAAAAAGCTCGACAATTTCGTGTTCTTCCAAATGAACAGCAAGAATTAGTGGGCTCATGTAAGAGTGTTTCATAATATCTTCGGGCCCGATGTAATCGTTGTCTTGTCTTCCATCGTTGTTAGCACAGTCTAGCAACTTCTCAACTATTTCCTTCGAGCCTTCTCTTACCGCAGTAAACAACGCTCCTCCAATTTTTGCCTTTTCCTTCAACAAGATATCGATAATGTCTAAGTCGTTGTTATCGATAGCATACTTCAAAGCTGTGCGACCTACGTCGTTCTCGTTTATATCAAAAGCTTTGTCAATCTGATTCCGTTTGAAAAATTGCTCGACAGCTAACTTGTCTTCCTCTCTGACATACTTTAGCAGCTCCTCTTGTCTGGACGTAAACTGTCTGGCGCCGTCAACATCATCATACCCTTGTGGACCTTTCGCAAGTTTTGGTGCTGATAGAGACCTTGATCGAAGTAAACTTGGTACTAAGAACTGTTTTAAGTTTCCAAATGTCCTTTCCATCGTTTGCGCGCGAGAATGCACATGCAATGGTCTTGCGTTTTTATTTTAAAAATTCAAACTAAACTGGTCATCAAAGAATGCGGAATATAAAAGTTAAACAAAGGGTATTAGATGTAGCAACATGCCGCTTTAGTACAATATCTGTATTTACCTTCTCCCATGTGGAAAGGAATACAAAGCACTGTGAGTACTGTGAGTGTGGAGGTGTTTAAAACACGTTTTCTCATAAGAAATGAAGTTATTAATACCTCCTCTCGTTTGGAAATTAATTAACTTTTGCTTTGACTTACTTTAATTTAAACTGTTTAATCTCTTCAACTATACAAATATAACAAATTATGTAAATAACTGTCAACTCATTCGACTTTATTCTTACGTAGAAGCGTTTTTTTGTCTAGCAATTGGTTAAGCTAATATACAAGTATAACTGGGCAGGATTAAACAAAAAAAACTCCTTGTAAAAATAACCCCCTAAAACGACGTTCCTAAAATCTATCAGTAGAAACCAAAATCAATTTCAGGAACAAACTACCAGATCAGAATTCTGTCAAAAGAATAAGAGAAAAAATAAAACTATAGCAAAAATTATCTGCTCTTAGAAGAAGCGTATATTTTCTTCGATGTAGCTACATTGAATGAAATTATACGCGAGTTTAAGTGTTTAAGTATTGCGTTTTTAAAATCTTTAAAAATGGATAAACAGAACAACAAACAAACAGGCAAACGGTTTAGTAATTGTAATATAGGCTTTTTGTGTTCAGGGATTAAGTTCTCCAGCCGAGCTCAAAACATAATTAATCCATCAACAGGGAACAACCTCGATAATGCGCATACGTTATCGTGGGTTCATTGTAGAGAACCTTTTTCTTTTTGCAGTGACAAATTGAGTACTTTATTATTAAAATGAATGGAGAAACAGTTTAATTTATGCTAAGAAAGCGACTTTTCAATGTTGACTTTAGTTATGGCGATTTTCAAGACTAGAAACAATTGAATTTTGACTTAGAGATTACGAAGAGAAAGCAGCCAACAGTTATTTTCCTAAGGGTATCATGATTACAAAGATCTTGAGATGTGGACGTCACTTGAAGTGGTAAACCCTTCCACACCTCGTCTTTACAAGAAATTGTTACGACCTTTCGTTAACTCTTGGTTCAAGATACAGCTTTTCCAAAGTAAACTTTACGAAGGGAAGGCAGTCAACAGTTGTTTTCCAAATAGTATCATGATTACAAAGATCTTGAGGTGTGGACGTCGCTTGAAGTGGTAAACCCTTCCACACCTCGTCTTTACAAGGAATTGTTACGACCGTTCGTTAACTCTTTGTTTAAGATACAGATTCGAGTACAAATTGAGTCGCTGAAAAACAAATTAGCTATGGGTAAAAACGAATTGTGGCTATTTCAAATCTACAAAATATTCGTGCCCTCAGAACGTGTTCATCACCGCGAGCTAAAAAAGTCCTTAAAACAGTACAAAATTATTATTAACTGCCTTTTGAAAGTGTTAATTGTAGTTCCGCAGAGTTTCATACGTTTAATATTTCTAAAATAGAAAAAGTAACAAAGGAACCAAAAAAAGTTTAATTGAAAAATGCCTCCAGGAGTGTGTGGTTTATGGTTGAAATGAATGCAATATACTTTTAAAACTGCGCCAGCTTTATATGGTCACTCCAAACTGCATCTGAATCGATATCGATGAGCAATCGTGGAGTTGAACCTCTTTCTCTTGCCAAACGAAAAGTGCTCGAAGTATATAAGTGTGATAGCATATCGTGCCAACCAACTGCAGTTGTTAGTGCAATATCAGTGACGCACATCAGGCAATTAAGGTTACCGTTCACCTTGAGCGGTGTTTTCAGTTTTCCGTATGTAACGCCATTAAACCGCATCGGATACCCACAAACCTATGTATCAATGGAAAGCTTATGAAGTTATCTAAATGATGGTGAAAAAGTTGTTTAAAAGTTTTGTATCATTAACGAATGCCAACATCATAATTCAAATTTTTTGTTTCACTTCTAGACGTCAAGGCGGCTGTCAGTTTCAATTTCATGGCGATTTTTTAATTGTACGCGTCATTATTTTACTGCAGGCACTTGAAGAAAATTCCCTATTTGTAGCGTATAAAACTGCCCTGATTGAGCATAAAATTAAGTTGAGGAAAACTTCAAAGTGGGCAAGGAAGTCTTACATCTTCAGCTGTTACTTTATGAACTTGCCAAATTTGGCGGCATGAGGTTAAAATTGAGGGAGCATTGATCCTTTGCGCTCTTCTCTCCTAAAGTACGCCGCACGTCACACAATTTTACTTCCGGTAAAAGTTTTCATTCGTCATATCTCGCAAACTATTAGACGTATTGAAAAACATTTTATTTTACTAGGAATTTGTTTAATGTATCTTTATATTCTGCGAAAGTCTCAATTTCGAAATTTTGATCCGTTCCAACGTGAAACGGTAACCTCAGGATGTCAGCGGAAGCCAATTAACGATGGCGAACACTACGATTCTGAAGAGGTGGAACCCAGTTCACTCACTGTCCACGCATAACACGCGGTTATGATCCGGGCATACAGTTTCAGCGAAGATAACTTCTATTTTTAACATTTAACATTTTAAACTACCTGTGAACTTTTTTTTAAAAAACTAGTCATCCAGTGTTTAAAAAATACTGATGTCAAAAACCCAACCAATCCATAAACGTTATACTTGGTGGACTGTTAAAATTTCAAGGATCTTTCAAGGTTCCTGTGAAAAAAACCTCGTTTTTTCAAAGAATCAAACACCCAAAAATTCAAGGATTTTCAGGTTTTCCAGGTGGCGTACGATTCAAAAGAACACAGCAAGACTGATTTCTATCAAAACAGAGACTTTTATTGGGAGTCTGTCAGCGATCAGTGGTGCTATTTGAGAATTCTACCTAGATTTACACGTGTGTTTAACCCACTCCAATTATATGAAGATTATCCTTTCTATTGTGGTTTAAAACTTTACTACTTTGTGTTAAGATGATAGGTTTTCCTCTGCACTAACAGTTTTGAACCATAGCTTTTCTTCTCAGCAACTTGTTCCACCGTTATTTGGTCAGTCAGGTTTCTCTTTGCTAAACGAAATGCCGAGTCTTGACTGAAATCGATCCAGCCTCTTCACTGATTCTATCACTTGAAGGGTCTACGCTTTTTTTAATCAAAATAGAGGTCGACTATATTTACCACAGTTTTCAAAGCTCCAGACTGTGGTACAGATTTCTAGACTACGAGTGGAACTGCACAAGTGCCACTATAGCGGGGCTATTAAATCCCCGATAACTCAAGCTCAGCCTCGCCGGCATCAGTATGAAGAAAATTCTTGAAAAATTCGTAAACAGACCAGCATATAGCACACGAAGGCATCTGATAAATAACCCTGGCTTGCAGTCCTTGGAAGTAGCCGGGAAATCCCCGCATTGTGTAAATAGTCCTTATAGCGGTGACCATGCCTGTAACATACTGCCGCTGTCGCTCACGCCTATTCAGGAGGGCCACTACATTCCGCTCCTGTGTGTTGAGTAAAGTCTTTGCTACGTCCAAAGGCGTGGTAACAGCAGAGGCGAAAGCGCCTGCAGCCGCCCCGGCCACTAAATGAGTCTTTGGGTCATATCCCCGCGTGGGGTTGAGCACTTCACGAACAAACTCATAAGTCACAAAGTGAAGGCTCTGGAAAGGGATATTCATGGATAGCTGTGTCGTGTAGCTCCTGTAGAATGCCCGTATTCCCTCCTGGCGCAACACTGTGCTTGCACAGTGGAGAACTCCTCTGTATGGACTTCCGTACATCTGCATTCGTTGTTTCACAACTTTGATAGGGGTGCGTAAGAAAGAAAGAAAAAAAAACAGTTAGAATTCGGTAACTAGCATTATCAAAAATTACTTCTCAATTTTGTTTTACAATTGTATTGCGCAGTCAAATCAATTTTTTAATTGAGTTTGATCAATATGGGTTCTATTAAGGCTGAATGTCTTAGGGGAAGCAACACATAATGTCGAACTTTCTGGGTGATGCTCGATATACCAAGTGAGGTGCCATCGTTCATTGTTATAAAGTTACAGCACATTGTTGCGTTCTTTTTGACGCGACTCAGGGCTCATTGTCACTTGGTATATCGAACATAACCCAACTTTCTGGCCTAACAACGTTAAAATCGCCGGAATCCAAGTCGTTATTTATTGAAACAAGAGTTTAAACCACAGCGGCACAGTACTTGTACTATAGTTTAAGAACTTTTGGAGATAATGTGGGATGAAAAGTGATGGAGGGGGGCGGGGGTCGGTGGTGGGTGGGGAGGGGATGGGCGGTTTGCTAACTTTGAAGGAATTCATTATTTTTTCAATTTTCCAGCTTGTTTCCTATTCGAGGAGCGGCACTAGCTGGCTTAGGGATGGTGTTGTTACGTTCTACTACCTTTTCCCCTTATAAACCTCTTTTCTACTTTCCCTGATCACTACAAAGATTTGATGCGTCCCCTATCCCCTACCCCCAAATGTTGCTGCCGACGGGAAAAGTTATGGCGCGAGAAAGGCACGGACGTTCCTTGACTTACCAGCCCAATTCCCTCGGACTGGCCACAAGGTCAGTAACAAAAAAACTCAAATATTACCAATATTGACTCACCCTCGACTGGGTTCATAGCAGCATCGTGGCACACAGTGGCACATACTCCCGCCAAACCTGACAATAACAAAACATTTTAATGAGAAACCCACCTTTGGTGCTACTTTTCCTTAAATTACAAATAACACCTAGTGACGAAATGAGAAAACGTAGATCAGAAACAGCAGTTTTTTGATGAATTTAGAAATTATAAATTTTAAACGGCTTCATGACAAGTATTAGGAAAATATGCGGGAGAACAAGAACTTTTGATATACTATAGGCCAAAAGAATGAGCTGTCATTAAAACTTGCTTCTGTAAATTGTGTTTCAATTTCTTAGAGAAAACTAAGAAAACTCCACCTTAATATAGTAGCTGCACCTACAGTGCATTAAATCGTATGAAACACTGCGTACATTGAAATTCTATCACCGCCATTCAATCTCCCATATGCTGTACTTGCAAATTAACAGCAGCTGTACCAAAAATACAAGTGCCCAAATAAAACCAGAGGCAAAAGCAAAGTGCATTCCATGCGCTTTACGTTTCGCTGTTCTCTCTTATCCTCCCTAGTGCCCTACAATTATCACACGTACAGTCAAACCCCTTTACTGACGACAACAATTTCGGGACCGGCCTCAATTGTCCGTCTTGGAGATGCGTCCGTCTCATAGAGACTCGAGGTAAAACGACACCGGTCAACAAGACAATATGGTCATTAAACACGCATTTCGTCGGTGACAATGGAGTGGGTTTAACACACGTGTAAAATAAGAGAAAACTTGGCTTCAGCAATGTTGCAAACTGGAACAAGCATACGTGCAATTAGTTTTTGCGTTAAATTAAAGTCAGTATTCAGCATGCTTAAATGCAGCAATTACTTTAAAGTTGGTCTGGCTTTTTGCAACTAATCACACCACAATCCGTTGGATTTATTTTTTGTAAGTATGTACACCTAATTCAAAAAAGGTTGTCTTCTGAGTTGTTGCATTGTGCATTGCGCATTGTTGCATACCTAGACCGCAATGTACTATGGATCTAAATAACTTTTACATCAAAGTGCAGTGCATGCCAAGACGGCGAAGTGTATGGTTCATATTGCTTCCATGGCTAATAAAGGCCGAATTTCACTGTCTAATAGAAGGCACCTACATGTACAATGCTATTAAAAAATTTGTTAAACCCATGGTGCATTGCGGTCTGGGTATGCAACAACACACAATGCACAATGCAACAATTCAGAAGACAACCTTTCGTGTAATCTGTTATGGATTCAGAAACGTTTCCGAAAATGTGCTATCCAAAAGACAAAAGCATAAATGAACTATCTAGATGTTAAAGATACAGCACGGGCGATACGTAAATAAACAGTTTAATGATCGCAAAAAGGCTGGCGTGATTGAGAAACGCAAAACAATAATGAAGATCAAATTATAGTTAAAATTGAGTATTCACATTGTCATCAAAGGAGTTTTGTTTTAACAAAAAAGGCATTTTGAACTGTCCGTTCGGTATTTTAAAGTGTCCGTTGCCCGCCTTACAGAAGAGTCCGTCTTTCAGAAACTTTAAATTCAGTAAATGACTGAAGAAGCGGCAGAGACTTAAGATTTGGTGTCGGTTTTATAGAGGAATCCGTCTTGAGGGCAGACCTTTGAGAAAAATCGGCACACTCTTTCCCGTGTTCTTATATAAAACTCTTACAAAACACGGTGTATGTAATGATACTGTAGTTTCTAAAAACGGAATAGAACTGTCAAGCTCTTTTAACCATTTCTTTGCATGCAGTGAGGACAGCTAGATCCAATCATCCACATGGTTTCAACGTCAGCCAAATTGATATAGCTGATGACCACTTGCAAAGGCATCAACTCTTCAGAACTTGCTGCCCTGCTAAGAAACAAGTCAACAGACTACAAGTCTACATCAAAGACACAATCCAGGCTTCTTCCAAAACAATCCCAGTGTATTATTGCCACAGTCTCTGAAGATGAAAACAATTAATTTGAAGTTCAATGCAGAAATTTAAAATTTACTGCCCAGTCGACTTAATGTGTGCTGCAGTTACACTTTTGGGGATGATTCAGGTTAAATGGAAAATTTCCACCTTGGTGAAGTACCAATTTAGGCCTACAAGCAGGGAAGGTGCATAAGCCAAAAAGGTCTGCCTGATACATGTATGATCGTTAAGGATTTAAAATGATATAACACATTGTTTGAAGTGCTGACAGGAATGACAATTAATTTTCTATACATTTCAAGCAATTTCATACTCCCAGACCCCCTAAAAACCTTGTGCATTTGGCACTTGCACAGCCTTTCACTCAAACATAATAATTCACTCCCAGTTCCTGAGGTTGGCACCCCCTATAAAAAATCCTGGATATGGGCCTGCAAACACAGTAATTAGTCACCAGGGCTTTCTGTACATTGGCCATTGAGATGGCCGAGTTAAAAACAGGTCATGCTTGTTGACACATCATTGTTTGATGCAGTTGCCGGACAAATGCGTGACTCAGTTGTGGTTTAAATAAAAGAAAAAGGGAACATATGTCTTGCAGGGTTTTTACCTTCTTGGTAATATGAAATTCGCAAACTTAAAATCACTCACTTTCAAGGTCTTTATACACAGTACATAGCAGTTCAAAGGCTTTCTTTGGCAAATTTTCTTTTTCACATTCAACTCTCAGTTTCATAGTCACTGACCAATTCCAGAAGTTTCAACGTCAGCAACTGATTTTTGAGGACATTTCAAGCTTGATTTTTCCCCAACACATAAGGAGTTCAGAGGATTTTCAAGAACCACGCAAGGTGCATAGTAAGGACTTTGACTGGCCTACAAATTTTAATTTTTACTTTGGAAAACAAGAATGTTTCTGTATAGGTTCTTGCTTGAAATCTGTAGGCTGCTTAGTTAATTTGGCCTAAGTGTTCTAGCAAGGCCAAAAGAACAGGTGCTCCCTGTCGTTTTCCTCCAGTGCCCTGTTGTTTTTTGTGATCTTGTACACTGTCTGAATGAAGATTTGAGGAAAAAACCCCCAATATTTTGAGGTTTCCATGCATACTGTTGAATGTAAATTAGGGTGCCCTGTCGTTTTTTAAAGCTGCCTTGAACACTGGGCCTACAACACCAAAGTTTTGTAAGGACTACTTTTTGTCACTTGCAGGTACTTAAATCACACCCTGCCTTGGGAACCTGGCCTCGATAGAGCAATAACAAAAGATCTTGTCATTTTGATACATGTATGTAGCTGCTCTGTAGTACACAACCATGT
This sequence comes from Umimayanthus nakama, assembly GCA_027574985.1. NCBI lineage: Eukaryota > Metazoa > Cnidaria > Anthozoa > Zoantharia > Parazoanthidae > Umimayanthus > Umimayanthus nakama. The sequence goes on along the minus strand of JAOBRG010388458.1, from coordinate 1,486 downwards.
ATACACAGTTTACATACAACAAAGAACAAAAATACAACCTGTGTTTGGTTGGAAAAAAAGGCAAAAACGATACCTTGTCAGCATTATAACAGAAATCAATTGAAGGGGATTGTGCAAACACAATCCAAGAGACAATCTGGAAAACTTCCATTTTTTAACAGTTCAGCTGGACAAACTTTTAGTGATTTCTATTACTTTTCCTACCAGTGATACAAGTTACAATGGATGTTATTCAATTAAATCATGCATGCGCTTTTCTTACCGTGTGCTATTGGATTGTGTCCTGCAGTATTGCCTGTTAAAAGTCTCTTCATTGCTTCATAACATGAAAAGTATAAAGCATGGGCTGGTCCTGCTCCAACTGCAACAACAGTCATCCCTCGTACAGGAGTAAAAACTCCCTCCCTTTTAATCATGTTTGACATGGCATCAAAAATATTCTTGTATACAGCATTTGGGCTTGGATTCAAAGACTGCATTCGAGTCTGCAAATTAGAAAAAAACAGATGAGAAAAAAAATTTACATTCCCATGTCAGGCTCAAAATGGCCACCCACAGTTTTAGGACCTTTCCAGTGATTTTTATTCCCACATAAGCATAATTTAAAGCTCAAGATTAAAGAATCACGAAAACATTTTCACTATGATAAGTCAACTGAGCTTGTAAAACCGCAATTTTCACTTCTGAATGGCATTTTCTTTTCTCTTCATCAGCAAAATAAGGTTGAGTCTAGTTTACTCAACAAGCACCAAGAAAGGTCACGACAGTACATGCTATAAATAAATTATCCTACAATGTAATTGACTGAATATACAATTTACTGCTTGAAAACAGCCTGTGAAAATTAGGCATATTTTATGAACGTTATTTTGAAACGTGCATGTAAGCTTTAACTGGTAGCTGTAACCTCTTGTTCAATATAGAAAAGGCAGAACAAGCAGGTGAGCAGTGAATTTGGCCACCTATTGTCACTGGGACCTGATTGCCAGCTGTAAAAACTTGCCTTAATACAAACTCAAGTAATTTTAAGTATGTAATCTTCAACCTCGTGCCCAGGCTCTTTCCTCCACCGAGAGAAAGACCCTGGTTGGATCTGGTCACGTGCCATCCAGATTCCAGGTGGTATTAAATAAAATAAATGCTGATTATTTGCTTAAGATTGTTTCTTGTTCTTATTTAGCCTAGTGTAGCGAGGAAAATATCACATTTTCGTCAAAACAAACGCACAGGTTAGATTATTTTATTTGTTACCACCTAGAATCTGGATGGCACGTGACCAGACCCAACCAGGGTCTTTCTCTCAGGAGAGGAAAGAGCCTGGGAACGAGGTTGTGTAATCTTTTGTCAGTTTGATAAGCAGACTCTGAAATACAAATATTTCAGCTTAAATACTTGCTACATAAACTTAAGAATTCCTAGGAAATCTTCGGATTTGGAGTTTGTTTGTTTAAGAGTCTCAATAAATCCAAACCTAACCCTGGGATTC
>JAOBRG010388446.1:0-25130 GCA_027574985.1 Umimayanthus nakama | reverse complement strand
CCCCCCCCCCCAAACCCCCCCCCCCCCCCCACTCACACACCCCTTCACACATTACATTGTACTTATAACAACATTTTTTTGTGATTACTCAAGGTTTGGTTTCTCACTAACTACTAATCTAAACTAAACTATAAAACTAACAGTATTCAGTGAAAAGTATGTCAATATCCTGTAAAAAAATTGTTGAGAAAATGATGGTCTTTTAGTTGCAGTTGTTATTCAGTACCATGGAGAAAGGTTTGACATTGCAAGCATCTTGTCTTATGCACTAATATCTTGACTTCTTCAAGCTCGCAAAACACTACACGACTCGTAAAAATATCCAGCCATACATAATTAACACTAAACTGTCTAATCTGCTAAGACACATAAAGCAACACAACTATGAGTAATGTATGACTCACCGTTTTCAAGTTCAAGAAAAAACTTCCGCCTCACTTCCTCAATTAACCCTCTCTCGACCTCCTGCAAGAGAGCCAGTAAGATGGTTAAATAAACTCCGACACTCTTTGTCCCGTTATATTTCCAGCAAAAAGTGTCAATTAGAAACTATAAAGTATATATCAAACCATGTGCTTGAATAGAGCTGGCTAGATTTCCAGCCTAATCCCTCTTCCGCTCATGTTATTTTTGTTATCCGTAGCCGGGTCAGAAAGCAGTCACTCATAACCACGTCGTGTTAGCATACACAAAAATTCCCTCAACTATCCCAACCGAAACTAGAGTGGCGTTTCTATAAACCACCCAAGTCAAGTAAAGACAAACAGTTACAGGTGTAGTTTCACAGCAATCAAGATAAAAAGCATCGAACAGTTTCCGCTATCAGTTATTTTGGAATACAAAGAAAAATTTAATTGGTGCCATGAATATAAATTTAGCATCCCTGCCCCTGATAGTATGGGAGTCCCCCCGGACCCTATTTTACACTATATCCGTTCTTTAGTTCGTAAGACACAAATTCTAAAGTGCAAAACCGAAAGTTACAAGCATTTCTGGTGTGCTAAGAGTTAAAAGCTCGTTAAAGAGTTTATCGAAATCGTTTTTGTGGGCCACTTCCGGTTCTGAAAATACCTTGCAATCAATTCTTACGGTCCAAGACCGATTTGGAAGGGTAAAAAACAAATTGGTAGAAATAACTTTTAAAACGGGCCGAGCAAGTGGTATAATCAAGCGCTAAACACACAGGCAGACGTATGAACTGATGTAAATGTAAAAGGAAAATGTATGCTTTTTTGTGGACTGAGGTAGGTACTGGGTGAAGAGAGGTTGAGGGGGGTCTCTTATTATTTCACGGATATCTTGACTAGATGGGGGGGGGACTGAAAACACCTTTATCTCAGGGGGAAGAGGTGAAGACGTTTAGCTACTGTTACAGGATGTTAAGGGCTTTAGTGTCAAAAAGGTGTAGGATTATAGGACACCACTCGAAAAAATAGGACAAAATCCATCAAAACTGTAAGAAAGTAGAGCTCATAAAAATTTGCTTACTCTAATAAAGTTCCAACTTAAGGCTTCTTATTTAACATAATTGCTCTTAATAGTGTATCCGTCTCATAACTTGTAGTGCCAAAACCATAGGCTAACAAAAGCCAGGCACTTAAAGGAGTTCCAAAATGTCTTTCAAACTTGCAGGACTTCAGCTCCTCATTTACTTATCGTCAAATACAACAACAGCCGTTTCTTTTTGTCTTACATAACTGCAACGTCATCTTAATAACAGATAAACTTTCGGCACGCAAGCTGGTCAGTAGCAAGAGCAGTCTGAAATCTACCTTCATTAAGGGGTTGGCAAATATTAACTAACTGTTCATAATTGGATCACACGGAACAGTCTGTGGATTATGAGCTTTTGATCTGACGGGAAAGGGACACTACTACACTACCAGTTTTCTAAGTTTGTAGCTGAGGGAGTGACAGTCCATGGTACCAACATTAGCCTACTCATATCCACAACTTTAACATAACTCAAGGTTGTGGATACACTCTTGTACTTTCAAGTCTGCACATTAAAAAATTATTTTACACTTATCACTCCCAACTGGACTCACCGAGTTGTGGTTTTGTTTTTACCAATAGATATCTCCTTCTTCTTTGATAGAGGTTTTGCTAGGGATGAACCATTTGAATTTTGATGGGGGGGGGGGTGTTGGGCAAATCCCACAAAAAAACCCCAAACAAGCTCCTCCTACTCGAAAAAAAATCTTGCAAGACGTTTGATAGCGGAAACAAAATCGAGCTCATGAAGTTAAGTCGCAGAAGCATTTTTCTTTCTAAAAGGATTTAGCAGTTACTTCCAGCTACAATATGTAATTAAACACATGTTTGGTTCTTCTCCTGTCTCAAAAAACAGGAGAGTTTAATATTTATAATATATGTCTTGTACTGAATTACATTGGGGAACTTAGCCAGCAATTATATCTTAAAACGTGTGTACATGTAAAATGCGCCATCAAAACGGGAACAAGTCAAAAAATATTTCAATTTACAGTATTATCGGTGAGCAGCAATACAAACACTCGATTCATTTGCATTATTTCATTTGCATTCATCTGGGCTGCTAAAAGGCAGCCATACGACACCCATCGGGTATATTTCACCAAGAATTCGAGGAGAACTCGTTTATGCAGAGCCTACCCCATAATATAAGTTATTGGCCTACTAGAAATATAATTTATATTTCAACATATTATAAACTTCTAATTTTGTGTTAAAACAGATTCATACTTTTAAAAGTTCTATTTTAAAGGTAAAATCAGGGCCTTTTATTTGTATCACAAAGGGTATGTCATTATAGCTTGGTGGCAGTCACTGACAGAGGGAATGAAGAGACCGTGTATGTGTGCATGGGTGTTTTTTTTGTTCAGCATCGACATGGTATGACCGTTAAAGGCAAGAAAGGTATCAGCATGGAACTTGTTGTGAACACATTATTCGGCTTGCTTGAGTATTGATTAGGGCTTTTAAATTGTTTACTTTGGCAAAAGATTTGTTCGCAATTCAGTTACTTAAATTTACTTTTGACACTCGCGGTAGGGAGGTGTGTGTAATTCATAGTTGGAATTATTAAAGGCAAAAATATCTTGCAAGGAAATGCCTTGCCAAAAAAATATCGTGCAGAGTCAGCGACCAAGAATAAAATATCGAGCACTAAGAACTACTCCCAAACTTTTTTTCAATAAGCTCTCTCTCTTCTGATACTTGACATAGCTCTGCCACTTTCACATATAAGAGATTTGATTTCAGTTTTTACCTTCTGCGTTAACTCTAAAACACTTTCTACTGAACCCCCCGCTGCCGTTAGGTTCGCCTTGTCACTACTTCTGTTAACTGACCTTTTCAGCTTGTTGTTCTCGTCAATAAGGTGTTTGTCGATTCCTTCCAGTTTTCCTTTCAGCTCTTTTTTATCATTCAGGATCGTTTCCCTTGCTAGAATTTAGGTGTTTGAGACACCCATTTCCCGTTGTCGTGCAAGTAGGCTTCTTCTTTTTCCTTTCTACTTTTCTCTTATCTTCCTTCTTCACACCTTTGTTTGTGGGTTGAATGTGCTGATGTAACAGACTGACTGCAGTTCTTTCAAACTTGCATGTACAAGTGTTGGTCAGAGAACTTGGTCTTGTCCTTGGTAACATGCAATCCACCGATTGTCTCCTCGGACATGTTCTTTTTATACTTTCTGCTGTTCAACAAAATCCCTTTTCCACATCCATGTGGCAGCACAAGGGCTGCCTTCGCTGACAATGCTGGACAGCAGAGGCTATCTCAAGATTGCATTTGTTGTCGGGAATCGCTAGTAATTTTATTGATCTACTCTTACGTTTTTGACAGGTTTTTTTTCGATGGCTTCATCATGCAGTCTCTCACCATTCATCCGACACATTTATGATATCTGCAGCTATAATAAAAAGCTTGCTGCCAACACATTAAATAGCTTTACGTTTGATCTCCTTTCGAAGTTATTCAAGAGAGAAATCTCAACAGTTTTTTCTCAGAGAGGAGCCTGCCTAACTGAAAGGCGGTCATGCGCTATTAGCAAGAAAGGATTCATAAAAACTCTGTCCTTTGTTGGTCTTCCTTGGGATTTTTAAATTCCTGTTGGGTTGGTTCTTCTATCACAAAATCTCCATCAGGGAGCTAACTGTGAGGAACAAGATCAAGATTAGGCAGTTTATATCAAGGCAGTCTATACTGCCTTCCCTTTTTTAAATGGAAGGAGAAATTAAGTCAGAGTCAGCACTCTTAAGAATACTGCCAAATTATTTCCGGAGTCTTTTTAGTCCGCATTTTGTGGGCCTCTGCATCACTGTACCTCAAGGCCCCTATTTAATTTGGGAAACTTTGAACGGAAAGGAAGTAGGTTGCAAAAATAGATAAGTAGAAAAGTGGTATGTATGTAGGCAAGTATGTTGGTAAGTAATTAGGAATGTAAGAAACTAGATAAATACAAAGAAAAAGAAAAGTAGTTGAATTAGTAGGGCGATAGAGTAGGAGGTTTGAGGAGTTGCGCAGCACCGACAATATAAACAATAAAAATATTGCAAAAAAAAATACATATTCATCAGTTTCCCTCAAAAACATTTCCTTAGGGACACCAATTTACTTGACAAAATCAAATCTTTAAAACCCATTTTCTCATTATTTCTTGTTCTATAGAGAGAAAAAAACTATTATACAACAACCGTTCTCTGATCAATCAGCCATGATACACACTTCTACCCCATTGCATCCTGGGAAAGTCCATAAGTTGACGCAAGTTCGCATTCTGCGCTAACACCGTTGGGCACAATCTTGATAGCTCGAACCGCCGATATAACGAACCTCTCGCTAATTCAAAAAGAAATCAATCTTCCTTCAAGTCATTTTCTCTCTAACTTGACTCCGATAATTCGAACTCCAGATAGGTAGAACCTTTCGATGTTTCCCTTCAAAGTTCCAGGTACAGGGACCGCGGAGCAAGGAAAGCTGGAGGGCTCTAGTCGCCCCCAATAACTTTAAAATTATAAAGAGTTAATAAGAAAAAGTGCCTTAAGCTTCCCCCTAAAATCAAGTCGCTGATCCCCTCTCCCCCCCCCCCCAAAAAAAACACACTTAAAGTTGCTCTGAGTCAACTGTAAATTATTACGGCGAGTAAACGAAAGAATGACCAGACCCACTATCAAATTGAGTTGAAAGTCTGTGATTTATTTTATTCGAAAGAAATTTCCCTTCGTAGTAAAACACTCACCAAAATCTATCGAAAAGAGCCGTAAACTAAAAAAAAGAAGGGTACTCAAAACTACAAAACATTGTCAGTTCATTCCTAGTTGGCCGAAACCCCAAGGATAATTTACAAAATAAATAGTGTGAAGGCTACGCAGTGCATGGACTCTTTTGTATAAGTAAAAGTATATATTCAATCGTGACATTTTTTAAATGATCCGAACAAAAAGAGGACCAAAGCTCTTATATTATATGGTCTCAATAAAATATTCTGAATGTATGACGATCTGGAGATTCTAGGTAGCGTTGGACGCTCGTTCTGCGTGTATCTGCTACGTTAACTCAAACTGAAAGAAGAATAAGCCCCTAGTTGACCACAGCTGCTTAACTCGATTAGCATCTGCTATTTTTAAGTAGCCATGATCCTCACCAGATTCCTATCGATACTAACTTTACTATGAAGTCACTTTACATATAGAACATCGAGAGGACACAAATAAATTATTGTTGTTGTAGTTGTAGGGAAAAAGCAACAAAGATCGCAATTCCAGAAGAAAAGCAGGCGTCGTTACTGGTTGGCTTTTGAGCAAACATCCGAACACGCTATAGTACGCAACCGCTAAACAACTTTTGAAAATAAATGTAAGTTATAGAAACAACAAAACTTTGATACAACAGCAAGTAATTCACTGTGAACACTAACTCGAAACGACAACAAACTGGGTGCTTTTAAAGACTTCACATTGTGCATTTGTGTCTTAGAATACAAATAACCGCTGAGTAGGCAATATCTACAATATGAGTATGTAGCTCAGCCTCAGCTGCGACGCTGCTAAAGAGTATACACCGTCAAATGAGCTGGCAAGGGGGCAAGAAGTAAAAATGCCCTAAGTATCTGGAAAAAGATTTTTGAATAAATATCTCAAAGTTTTCGAAATATCCGAAAAATATCATGTTATTATTATATGAGCATGCGTTCAAATCAGTCAGTGGGAGACGCCGATGACTTCATTCCTCACAATCCAGCGACGAAAAGAACTGGAACCAACCAACAAGCACACCGAGCGAGGCGAGAATATTCTGTGATTTATATTATTCCATTCACGTCCCGGCATCAGCTGTTGGCCTTGCTCTGCTCTCCTTCTTCCTGCACTAACATCCACTGCTCTCGGACAGACTTGACAGCCTCGACAACGGGTTTTGTGCCAGGTACGAGTTCGTGTAAAAGACTGCAACAAAACAGAAGAGAATTCTTAACTATTTCTTGAGGTTACAAGTGTACAGGATATGAAGAAAAAGACATAAGAATAAGACTTAAACAAACACTTATGGTTAAAGTGTCTATAATCTTTTGGCAGTTTTGGTTAATTATAGCAATTTCGAGCATGTTGAAATGAGTGGCAAAAAAGTCGGTTTGAACAATTCTTGCCCCCGAAATTAAGCGTTAAAGTTGGGAAAATATGAACGCAACTTAAAACTGGCCGCTGGTATGAAATTAGAGATTGGGTACTAAATTTGTCCGGTGACGTCAGACAATTGACCCATGAACCCGAAGTGTTTCTAAGGTTTGCGTCAAAAGAACTACTCTAAATTGAACATGAAACACACAACTAACCATTGCCTTACAACACAATAATTAACAATTATTCCACGAGCTCGAGTCGTACATGAGCTGATAGCCAACGAGGCGCGGAGCACCGAGTTGGCTATCAACTCATTACGACGAGAGCGAGTGGAATAATTGTTTTTTATATACAAAATCATGCCTGTCATGTCAAAACGCTCCCATTTTTAAAACAAAACTGTCACTTACGCTGATTGGTTGAAACACACCCAAGTAATTACATTGAACATACACATCGTTGCTTGAAAAACGGCCGGCAAAAGTATTGGGATAGATAAAACAGCCTACAAAATTCGGCATATTTTATGAACGTTATTTTGGGTCCTGAAGTGGTGATTTGGTTTGATCGATTAGTTTAATATAATCAAAATCTGTGGCTGTGGCTTTTCAATCAACCAATATAGAGTATATACATTACCCAACCCTAAAAAATACACAAAGAACACCAGGTGCGTGGTGAAACGTACCTATAGACTGGTAAAGCGATAGAGTCAATAAACTGAACTTGAAGCTGTGGAATGTGGGCTCTTTCTCTGTCCATCATCTCATTCGGTGTCCAGCCTTCCGCTTTCTCCTGTACAAAACGCGAGCAAAGGGCACAATGTCAACTTACAGAAATGTCCTGCAATCTTTCAAGAAATACTGTGGGGCAAAGCTGATGGGTACGGTTCGTACTTTTTCGCGACTTTGCAAATCCAGTCTGATTGTTCAAAAAAGATTCGCCGTGAGTTTTTTTGCGGTTTTCATTAGTATTTCGAAAACAAACCACCTTGCCTAGTGTATGTGTATGTGTAGGTGTATAATTGTTAATATTACTTATTTTGAAAAAACAAATAAACTGAAACTGAAAGCAAAAAATTACCGATTCTAATAAAATTTTCAAAACAAATTAGGAAAACTGATTTTTTTTTATAGTTCCTGAGTTTTATTTCGATTTTCGGGGACTTTTCAGGAGACAGTCTAAATTGCAGGACTACTCCAAGACGTTTCCGGGAAAGGATAGTATTTATAAGTTCAACTTCAATACTGAAAGAAAATGTTTTCATAAGTCGAAAAAGCATCGTACAAACTAAACATTCGAATTCGATATGTTTAATATTTCTGGACTGTATAGCAGCAGCCAAAGGCGCCACCAGATGCATAAATTTAATCCAATCTCGTGACCCGCACTGCTTTTATACTTAAAGTGAAACCGCGACGACTAACTAGACAGCTTTCTTTTTAGTATAATATTTCTTCTCATGTTATCTGTTGTGTAGGGGGTACAGCTTCTTTTATGGCTGTGAATAATGGATTGGAGAGAACGCAACAAATGCTGTTCCTAAACGACCGAGGGACACCCCTTTGATACCATGCGAGCTGGCGCTCGTTTATTAAAGGGTTTATTCAAAAAATTCTTAACTTACCTAAAGTAAAAAAACCCCTGAAGAACTCCTTTAAATTCAACAAACTGACCCCATCTCAAAAATTCTCAAATCATTTGTGAATCTTTATCAACTATGGTTGTGTCGCTATGATTCAAATTTTTAGATTCTTTAACACAGCAAAATCTGACGTAATCAATATGCACAAACATCAAACGAGTTGCCAAGCCCGATCCTCTTAACTAGTTCCTCTTAACTAACGGCTGGTACTGTTAGTTGGACTTACCATGTCTCCCTGGGAGAAGAATTCAGTGTATATAAGATCCTAGCAGGCAAGGGAAACAAGATAGAAAGAGTTACTGAGATATCTAGTTCCCAAAATAGCCTGCGTAGCTAGTGGTCTTGTGAGAAGGCGGAAAGTTCGATTTCTGGCGCAATGTTGAACGAGTTTAAAAGAAGAGACTGGGGAGAGGAGAAAAATGAAGGGGAGGAGGTTAGCATCTCGTTCAACATGGCGCCAGAAATCGAATTTTCCGCCCATTCAAAAGACCGCGAGCTATGCAGGCTAATGCCCAAATGTGAACTGGCACAAATCTCGCAGTAGAAAACCCCAACTTACGCTCAGTTTTGATAAAATAGCGGAGGTCGCAGGATTGGTGAACTGACAACAAAAAATATAAAGTAAGAGCAAGAGTAGTCTGGTGCGTGCATGAGCGTGCGCACGTGTGAAAGTGTGTGTGCAGAACATACCATATTTACTTGATAATTCTGAGAACCATCTTGTTTCTAACAAACGAGAGCAAGTGAACTTGAGCAATTAAACAGAAACAAGTTTTTAATAAATGTCTTAAATCTCATTCATTGTATCGAACTTGGCCATTGAAAACGCGTTGTTCTTTCTCGCTTTGTATTTGCGGTAGCGGTACCTACGTTTACTCGATTTTATTGTCACTGACGCAAATTTAAACTAGGTTCTACTTGTTACTCTACTCGAATAAACGCCGCATCTCATTTCGGGGATACATTTAGTACTTTTGCCGTCAAATGCGGGGTATATACGAGATGGTGTTTAGCCGTAAGTTTACAGCCACCCTGCAGCAGTTACGCTTAAAATTGCTTCTTTGGGTTAGTGGGAATATTATATTAGATATCCTATGAACTACAGTCAAAAGTGGATAAGTTGCATGTTGTCCATAGAAACAGCACACGAAAGGTAAATAATCCTGCTTCCGTTGGTTTGTCAGGGAAATAAAAACAACCTATGCAAAGCTATTCATTACTGCAGAGGAGTGCCTGTTCTCTGCTAACAGAGGTCTCTACGGCGGCGAGAAAATCTCCTCTCTTTCATTTTGTCGCCGCCTGAGAGATCTTTGTTAACAGGGAAAGTGCCTGCAGAAAAGTTAACTGGCCGGCTTTCTTGCTGTACTGGGTCGGTTCCTTAACCTGAGATTAACTACGGAATACAAAATGACGATGATCTGCACTGTTAATGGCATTAATTGACGAAAACCTGTTGAGACCTGTTGAGCCACTTACCCAGTAAAACCTTGCAATAATTGGCCTCCCAAGTAGATCGACTGGGCTTCAATCACCGTAAACCTGGCTCAGTTTTCCAAGTTTTTACCATAAAGAAAAAAATGATAAAGAAGTCTTACTTACTGCTGTTTTCCTGGTTCCCTCCCAGGGTTTGGTCTGATCTGACAGGTCGCTAGAGGTCATCATGAGAAACAGCAGTAACTCGCGATGGTCATCACGATTGAAATGAAAGCCGTCTGCATAAAGCAAGGAAAAGACAGCCTGTTATTCACAACACATCATGCAACTGTCATGTCACGCAACTCCTCGTCAAACCTAGAAAGTGTACAGCGGAAGACGATGTGTCACGCAATCCCTTGATCAAACCAAGTAAATGTGTAGTGCTGCCGAGAAAGTTAGGCAACACCTTGATAAAAGTTTAGACAATGGGGAGTTTATGTGTCACGCAACACTTGCTAAATCAAAAACAAACTACACTGGAGTAATTCTAGTAACACACAACTTGATTTTGTGAAATACTGCAAAATCAAAGATGGCAGCGCAAACCTTATGAATTTTAGTTTTCCGAACACTGAATTCAGCTCTGGCTTGGCTCTTCTTTCATGCTACCTTGCGTTCATTTAGACGCACTGTTGTTACATTTTGCGATCAAAACAACAAAATTTTACCTCCCTAGACGAAATGACGCGCCTTAGATCTAACACGGTGGCAGATACGTTATATCACAGAATTAAACCCCCGACCATCTCTCTTTCCTGTGCATTATTAGTGTAGACACACACACTCACACCCCCCCCCCCCCCCAACGCACACAAACAAACACACACCTGCGGCCATTCTTCGTATGTTTTTTAGTATTCGTAAATGATGTGAGAGGTCTGTGGCCAATATGATTTTTCTTATCAAATCCAACACCTCCTCATAATCCTGAAAGCACAATGAATAGTTATATGGACATGCTTTGACACACTTAAGTTATATACCACAGTACAAAACAAATTTTAAAACTCTTACATCAAGCTGCTGGTAAAATTATTCATCCCAATTGTCTGAATTTTGGTGGCCGGGAGTCTTGGGATTGGTTGCAAACCGTGTCAGTCATATTTCCAGTCTGCCCTAGTGTCCCATTATCCAACATCGGATTTATAAATGAATGACAATAATAATAATAATAACAACAACAACAATAATAATAACAATAATAATAACAATAATAAAAATAATAATAATAATAGTAATGATAATGATAATAACGACAACCATTTTTCGAACATGCACCCATTTGAGTCTCGATGTACATAAAACAGAAAATGTTTTTGGTCCATGATGTTTTGCTTTTCTGAATAGCTTATATGCCTCCACCACAGAGAATTTTGCCAGTGTTTCTGAGCAAGAAATACTGTTGGTGTAGCAGAAGGTTACGTGTCTAGTATCAGTTCACTATCACCCATCCTTAAGTATCATTCTCACTAAAACACATACTGTAAGTTGCCAACGGAGGGGTCTGAAGTGAATGTTTTGTACAGTTGGTTGTAAACATACAAAAAAGCTATTCAAAACATTATCAAGGCAAAGCCGTCTGTCTCCAAAGCTTGTAATTACAGTATTTTGGTCAAACAAAGAGATACCTGTCTCGAAAGATTCTTGAAAATGTTACACCCTTCAGTGTTTAAGATGCACATGGTTTGAGCAAAATGATGTCTCTGCAAATTAAAGAAAAATTTTCAAACGACAATAGCTACATTCTATCAAAGTACTGTCCATAACTGAAAATTTATTCTAACTTACACGATTTACCCGAATGTTATGAATCTGAAGTTAGCTGCCTTAAACTGACAACACAACTTTACTTCGTTCTCACGCAGATCTCATTTTAAGGTCATTCCCCTAAAAAAATCCGCAAAAGACGTAATAAAAACGGGACGTGCGCGTTTTGGAGCTATAGCTTATCAGACACAGACACGTTGTGATTGTTACGTACATAAAAGAGAGTGTTTTTCTGTTAATAAAAACGTTTTCAATTATATTTCAAGTTTCGGTCGGTAGATTATTTAGGTTTATTCACGTACCGAGATCTTTAAACTGCCAATGAAATGAGCGAATAAACAGGACTTGTTTAGGAGACATTGTGAAAAATATCTTTATATATAACTTTTTGCTCATTTTCCGAGGGCAGCATTGAGCGAGTTTTACAAAAGTTTGCTTAAGATTACTGTTCATGTTAGAACGGATCAAAACTTCAAAATTGAGATTGTCGCAAAACATAAACTTACATGAAATAAACTACTAGTCAAAAAAATTTCTTGAGACATTTCTTGGCTAAAACTACGAAAATGTTAAGGATCAATGCTCCCTCAATTCTTAATCTCATTCCGTCAAATTTGGCAAGTTGATAAAATAATAGCCGAAGACGAAAACCGTAATAGCGAGTTTTGAAATTCCGCTCTAATTATTTTTTATGACTCATACATATCAGTTTTGTTTGCTGCAAATTGGGAGTCTTCTTCAAGTGCCTGTAGAAAATTAAAGACGATTTCAATCAAAAATCGCCAGGACGGAATTAGAGCGCAAATGGTACTTAAACTGCTAAACAAATTACAAATGGCGTAAATTGAAGATGACAGCCGCATTCAGACATCTAAAAGTGAAAGGGTTAGTTTGAATTATTAAGCTTGCATTCTTTTATAAATAAAATTTATTTAAAAAAAAAATTAAACATCATCTAGATAACTTCATAAGCTTTCCATAGATATATAGGTTTGTGGGAAACCGATGCGTACTAACGAAGTTACATACGAAAAACTGAAAACATCGCAAAGGTGAGCGGTAGTTAATTTTACTAATCGGCCTTTAACTTATAATTTTTGTCAAAGAACAATGACATCTCTCAAAAATTACAATTTTACCTTCATGCGCACTGCAAAACAGGAGAATGACCTTAAGCTACTTTCACACAAAGAGTTTTTTAGTCCAGGGTTCTGAAATGTTGAAAATCCGTAACTTGCCAGTATTTCTCAAGACCTAGACAAATGCTGGATTTATAATTACTAACCTATAATTTCGTAATCTTTGCTTTCACTTCATTACCATGCAGCTAAGTTTCTTTTTAACAATTCAAACAGTTTTAGACTTTCAAACACAATAACAATCATTGGATGGCGGTATATTACAACACTGCGTATGATGCCGTTATGAGTAGTCGCATTATGATCGCCGAGACTTGTTAATAATAATGAGAATCTAGTCAGATAGTTTTACCTTTTTAACCAAACTTCAACTTCAATGTATAATTCAAAGACTAACAACTTGCTAAAACAGAACTTTCTTAGTTTTGGGCGACAAACACTCTTTGATATCAATTAACTGTAACTGATAACTCAAATAATTAGATTAACGAAAATAATAACTATGAGTAAAAAGTGCTATCGTTAAAGAATTGATCAAGACCACAATTAAATGTAAACGTAAGTCTAGTTTTCATACAATCGTCCAAATTGTCTCATTCGCCCCAACTGCCTCAAAACGTTTGTAAGCAATTGGAACGATTGAGAGCATCGGGGTAATTATATAGAAATCGCTAGATCGCCTCGATCGTCCCAAACGGGCAATCCTGCGGATGAACAGTTTGTGTCAGGCATATTCAGTTTTATTAAATACCGAGCACTGAATATTGAGATTCCGGTAATCTGATTGGCTCTCTACTCACGGTATAAATCCTGTATACTACAATATGTCCAAATATGGAAACTGAAAATTTTATCACGGAAAATCTCCCCTCAAAATGGCCGAAAACTCGACTCGTTAGAAAATAGAATTCAAGATATTTTTACACAGTGTTTGGTATTTAATAAAACAATTATTCCACTCACGCTTGTTGGATATGAGCTTATGATAGCCGACTCGGTGCTTCGCACCTCGCCCGCTATCTAAAAGCTCATATCCAACGCGCGTTCGTGGAATAATTATTTATTAATTAGTTCATTATGATATACACAAGTCACTAGATAACGGCAACGAAGCTCTCTGATTTGCTCCTGCACAACTAGGATCTCAACTCATATCCTATGTGTAGCAAAATTCAAGATGGCGGCGAGGCTTGCCGAGCCAACAAAGGAGGAAACTATGGCTTGACTCAAAAAAGCCACACCAGAAAACATCAAAACGCAAACAAAAATGGAGTCAAGATTATTATCGGTACGTTAACGGAAATGAAGAAATGTTTCAAGTAATTATAAATTTGAAAGAAACATTGAAACATTCATACAAAACTCCGTCCGGTGTTTGTTTAACGAACTCAAATATGAACACAACTCACAAATAAACTTGCCGGAATAAAGTATTATTCGACTATTGAAAACTAAATGTTGATTGATGATTTGTATATAATAAAACAACTATTCCACTCGCTCTCGTCGTAATGAGTTGATAGCCAACTCGGCACTTCGTGCCTCGTTGGCTATCAGCTCATGTACGACTCGAGCTTGTAGAATAATTGTTAAATATCAGGTGCAAGCTCTAAGCCGAAGGAAGCACCGATTTGAGGAAAGTCTTAAGAAAAACGAAGACTTGGAAATGTACAGCGCACTCGTGCAAGATCTTTGTGTTCTTGTTAGGGAGCATTGCATTAAATGAATAGATTGGCAATAGATTTTAAGTTTTTATTTTACTGACCAGCACTCTTTTTTAAAGTAGTAAAGCTGAAGAAGTGAACGATAGCATCTCAAGTCTCGCATCAGCACGTTCCTCTCCAAGAAACAATGTAGACCACGAAAAACTCTTTCAAAAATTGAGAGGTTGATTGGTGACTTTTAGATACCAGACTACCAGAGACAAGCAGTTAATAAACTCAAATTGTTAAGTTCATGTCGAACAGACGATACATCAGCCCGTACTGAGCTAAAACCTCATGCTTTTCATTTTCTTTCGTTATGTCCATTCGCTGTTCCAATGTTAGTGTATTTCTTCTCTGATTTCGCAGCGTAAACTAAAAACTTTCCTCCGATTTTCTTCCATTATTCAAACCTAACAAACTTGTTTTTGTATCTCTGAAGAACTTATTGTACAGATGATACTCATGCTTTTTTGAGCTCTTCAATAAAAAGGAAAAGGCTGACCTCTTAAAACTTTTCAATCCGCGTGAGTTTTGAGAAACATGAACTATGAAATCTGGCAGAAACTGTTGCATTTGGGACAGTTCTGGACCGTGAGGGTCCGCGGATCATCCGTGTTGTCCCTTTTTTATGGACCATTTCCACATTATAGACCCGATCGCCCGAAAACACCTTTGAGGACCTGGACGATTATACTGGGTTCAGGCTGTAGTTACACGTTTGTCTTACCTCTAGCACAGATCCCTCCGAGCTGTAGAGTGAAGCCAAGGGGGAATTCTAAGGTACAGAAGACAAAGCGGTAACGATTACCTATTTACTTTTAGTTATTTATAAAAATAAATGTACATGCAGGGGGGTCGAATTCTGCAAGGGATGCTTTAAATGGAGGACTGTGTGAGTAAATAAAAATACAATTTAGATTAACAATATTAAAAACAAACGCAACAAACAAATAAACAAAAAACATAAATGCATGGCGATGCATTAACCAGCCCTGACAAGAATACACATCAGTGACTACTGACACTAAGAACAAATAAACAACTTGTACCAATACAACAGCATCAATTTGGAATTCGTTGCCCAAGCCATTCAGCATTCGGCATACCATCCTCAAGTTTTCAACCAGTGCTAGCTGTGTCTTAGTATTTCATTCTGTGGATTTTATTCTTTTGAAGATTAAAATTGGATTTATGCTAATCAGACAAATAAAAAACATTTTTGTCAGCGAAGATTTCTCTGTCGTAGTACTTTCTTTGTTTAATTGAGAGAAAACGAAAGCTGAACTCGTTTTATACGATAGTCCAAAACGTTTCCCCAGTTTACGGTCGTTTCATGCCAGGTTATATACTTGCATGATACGGGTCTACAATTAACTGCTTCTTACCGAGTGCACTTGAAAAGCGTTGTTTGTTCCTCTATGATCAATATCGTGACATAGGCAGGCTACAAACAGGGCAAGTATCTCAAGATCTCTGCAACAATCGTAGCACAAAAAAATGTCTCAGAATTTTGAATTCAGCCAACCACATTAAGTTTACTGTGTTTGCTAGCAATAATGAGTCAGATTAGTTAAAAACAAACAAAAAGGATAAAAATCTTCTCTTTAGCCTTAACCTTAATTACGGCCATATACAGTATAATGAACTTATACAGTAGTACTATTATACAAGAGCAAACAATAGCAATACTCGGAAACATACTTACACACTGATTGTAGTTATACTAATAATATAAAAAAATAACCATAACAACAATAATTAATATAATAATAATAATAATTATAATAACAATAATAATAAAAACAAAAATAAAATAATCTTTAAAAAGCAAGCTTCTCTCACCGAAGTTATGGAGAAGAAAAAAAGAATAGGAAAAAATGCTAAGTGGTTTTATTTGAAAGGTAATAGTAAGAACTGGCAATTGATCAACAATTCACAACTCGTGTCTGATCAATTTCTAGAAGAAAAAACGGTTAGTTCACTCAGTCATTGGATTTGATAGGTTTTTCACAATACAGACGCCAACTTCTTGTACATCGGTAATCTATCACGTTAAGGCTGCTAACTAATGTGCTCATGATTTCGAAAGGGCCAAAATAATGTAAGAATTAATTTAAGCTTTGTGAATTGCACCCGAGTATTAAAACGTGAAACGCTTAACTTCTCGGGGGA
Organism: Umimayanthus nakama; assembly: GCA_027574985.1. Lineage (NCBI taxonomy): Eukaryota > Metazoa > Cnidaria > Anthozoa > Zoantharia > Parazoanthidae > Umimayanthus > Umimayanthus nakama. The sequence goes on along the minus strand of JAOBRG010388446.1, from coordinate 8,626 downwards.
TAGGTGTGGTCAGTGCGGGTACTGATGTGAAATCAGTGAGGTTCGATTCATTTGGACATTTATACTAGTATCAGAGTGTAAGAAAAAAATGGAATAATACAAACTAGCTTGAAAGTACCCTAAACTACACGAGACCTCTCAATTTCAAAAAAAACCGCGAGCTTTGAAAAGATGGAAGTTGACTTTGTCTGTTTTATAGTTTGTCCGAGTTTCGAGGCCATCAAAATGGCAATCCGTGACACAGGGCGCGCAAAGCATTGTGGAACGTGACAAGGAATCTTTAAGGTCAGCCTCAGTAAGGGGCGAATCATCTGAAGTTTGAGGGGGGAAGGGTTGTTCGAAGATTGCAATCAAGAAATTCTTGCAACACCATAAAGCAACGAGAAATATCATATTCGACAAGCTCTATAAATGTTTCATGCCTTGTTTATCAGCGAGGAAAGCTTTCACTAATCAAGTGTTCTTCAAATCTTATCTTCTTCTCTTACCTTAAATACTCTGCAATCTCCACATTCTTGAAAAGCAGAAAACAAAAGTGTGCCACCGTGAAGGCGTGCATCCAGTTGTGGTAAGGCGGGTCTCGGTAGCCACGCTTTACCATCAGGACAAACCTGCAGGCAAGCAATAGAGTCACATATTTTCCCTTGAATTGCAACGCAGGGATGAATCAAACCACCCAAGCTGATTAGTTAATCGCTGAATAAAGGATAAAATAACTTAACTATTTACCGTTGTCGTCTACACTCATTAAAATTCGAGTATTACAGACGTCAAGAAAAAGGCTTGAATAGAAAAAGTTTACATACATTGAAATAATTAGTTTGAAATGATTAGAAACCAGTGCGTATTCTTGCTGCTATTTATTTTAGCTTGCTTTCAAGCAGTCCATGCATGCGCCAACCACTGCTTTTCAGGCACGAACAACATGCCTTCTTTTCAAGGACTGACTCTTATCGATTGAGTCATACCTGATCAGGATTTCGCGTGGGATTTTCCACCTCTCAATGAAACCAAGATCTTGGAACATACACAGAGAAGCCTGTAGGTATTAAATCAAAGAACTAAAATAAGTAAATTTTCAAATGTGTGGTCCAGCTAATTACATGCATGTGCAAGTCTGCGCATTCCGTGAATTACCATGTCCTGTCTGTCCAATACAAGTTGATGGACCACGAGAGAAGCCTAAGTTTGTACAAGAGTGTAGTAACACTTACCGCAACAGTCTGTTCATCCGCAATCGTTCGTGGCATAAAATCAAATCTTGAGAACGCTTGGTTAATCGTATCAGGGCTACAGATTTCTTGCGCATTAAAACTGTCTACTTCATTTTGCGCTACCTTAAAAAGGAAAAAGGAGTTAAATGGCTGAATAAACAAACATATAAGGCAACGCAGACCCTCTATGGTTGACAATGGGCATAAGACAAGACTAAAAAAATCAAGAGCATTACTTCATGGAAGAATATAGGTATGTACTACAATAAAAACTACGGTGGTAATGAAGGTATATGAAAAGAATGTATACGTGAAACTGCGTTAATGGCTAGAAGTGACTGTCGCAGTTTTAAAAACAATTTAAGTAGTTCCAAAAGTGTCCCTGGAAAAAATTTCAGGCTTCAGCGGGAATCAAACACACAAATTCTGCGAAAGGTAAACTGCTTAAATTATAATTGAAACTGCGATGACCACTTCTCACATTAATTTTTCACAGCAGTTTCGTACATAACCTTCAACTTACCACGCTTAGTATAACTCATAGTTGATCTGCCTAAGTAACCTGACATGATATAGCTCAGTGCTTAGAGCATCTGCCCCGGTATCGCAGAGGTTGCGGCTCGATTGCCATCGAGACCTAATTTTTTTCAGGTAAATATTTGTAACTGCTCTTGAAAGTTGTAACCAGAACTGCGATGGTCTTTTCTCGTATCCATAAAACTACAGTGTTTACAGGGGATTCAGCCACTGAAAAACACCGTATCTGAACACACGTAAAACTATACGATAGTTTTATATGTGTTTTAAAATATATACCAATAGAGGTGATCTTCTCGACTTATTATAACAACTCTACAGTCGGCAGTCGCTTTGCATCGGTAGCTTAATTGTTTGTAGTTCATGTAACAAGCAGGACTCAACGGATCAGGGTTCTTGCACTTTTTCAGGAAACCAATTCAAGGACTTTCAAGGACTTCCTAGGTCGTTTTCAAGGACCTTGGCACTCATATTCAAGGACCTTTTAAATTCGATAGGAGCAAACAGAAATAACAAAACATTGCTCTTTATTGTTACAAAGCAATTCAAACACAATTGTGTCTGTAAGAAACACATTATTTTGTACAACATGTATTCCTGATATTTCCGGTTGGATCAACAAGAAATAATTTAGACAAAATTTTGTTTTCGCGATTTCCGATAGAAACTTTCAACACCGAAAACAAAACAAAACACAACTTTACCTCACTTGCAATTTTTTTCAAGGACTTTTCACTAATTTTTCAAGGACCTGAGAGTCTGATTCCAAGGGTTTTCAAGTCCTTGAAAACAAAAAATTAAATTCAAGGATTTTTTCAAGGACTTTCAAGGACCGCGGGAGGAGTCGCCCTCTACTCTGAGAACGAAAGATCCCATTGGATAAAAACACAATACAAATAACCAAAACTTTAACTCTTAAACTGACCATCCGTAAAGAACATACAATAGCGTATTCTTAAAAAGTGTTAGTCATTGTTAATGTTATTGTTCGATGACCAATGAATACTTCGTTCTCAGAGTAGAGCCTTACTGCGCGGGAGCCCTGACGGATTTATTTTCCGCATAAAATTACAAGTTTATCAATACTAGCTGTGGTTTATACAATGAAGGGTGCAAGATTTACAACCACAAAGGTTTTAATCTGACAATCTTGCTCCCTTTTCTGTTTTAGTACCCTGAGTAAGAGGAGCACAATAGAGGGTCACGGAGATTCGCGTCCCATTTTACCTTACATTGCATAAAGTTAGTATATTAGTACTTGTTCATAGGAAAGTACGGCAGTTTGGCAATTATTGTTTATGAAGGAAATCTTTTTATCCTTTCCCTGAGGTGCTAATAGACACGTTAGACAAAGCGATCTCACCTTCATGTGGTAGATCATCAGTTCGTTCGTCAGTCGATGTCTCAGTTGTGACTCTACGGCTTTGTTGTACAAAAGGGACTGTAATGTGAAAAACAAGTTGCGTCACCATAACAGACACTGTAATGATGCTTTTGAAAGCGCTGTAAGGTTTGATAAAGTATGACGTAACATGTTACGTATTTTGTAGAACACAAGGTTTTCAAAAAAGTCAAAATATAATAAGGGACTGTACATTATCTATTTTGCAGGAGTTGAGCCTGGAAACGGAAGTTCCGTTACAAACGCACACACTTGCACACGCAACCGAGTTTACAAGAATAACTAAAGCATGGCTTTTGTTGTTTCTTCTCAACTCTTAGAATCTATTCTATTTTTACACAGCATCTGCTTGAACCGTCCTTCATATTTGAATAAAAGTATGATCAACAGAATTAAAAACTACGGAATTTCTATTCTTTCGACTTACTTGGAACACACTAACTCCACAGTAGATTGCAAAACCTTTGGTCAAATCCTCGTCAAACGTCGTAAAGCAAGCACCTGTAGCAAAACCAATAGGAAATGGCACGTAGTGAAACTCCGATATCACGTAATTAAAGCCATTTAACATTTTTCCAGTCTGGCAAGCCGAAACATACTGGTTTTGTCCAGTTTAAATGGGAAGATTAATGGTGCGCGTGCAGATATTTTTCCGCCACGACTCTCCAAAACTGAAATTCCCATGCGTAGGCCGATCAAAGAACTGAGTGGTTCTGATTGTTCTGGACAGAAACAGTTCTGAGAACTTGTGCGTTACGTTTGAGAAATGACCGGTTGGACCGGACAAATGGAAAACGACCCAAGCTTCTAGGAAATACTATTACAGAAAACACAATGGCTGGTGGTAGGAAAATCCAAGGTACGTTCAAAATCATGGCCACTTGTACCCACAACAATTCACCGACATTTGTAGAATTGACCATACACCATCAGATTTCTAAAACCGTAAGTGCAAGGAACCAAGGTTAGAGTCTCATCACAGGGAGAATGTGTAACTAGGTAGTTAGTGCAACAATATTAACTGGTCTTTTGTAAACGAAAACTCAGGGTCTGGAAGGGGGGTCCTGATCTCGCTTTCCCCGTCCTTACTTTGCAAGAATTCCGCATCTCAATTTCTTTTCATACCAATATTCCGCATCCCGTACCACATTTCGGCGGATTTCACTTCCTAGGAGCAGTCAGATCCAGAATCCCGCACCGGTTTTTAGTGAAATCTCGGATCTCGAAAATACCCTTCCAGACTCTGGAAAACCTTACCATTGATTTTGTTACAAAGCTCGGCAACTCCGATTACACCTATGAGAAAAACATTATTGTTAAAACGTCATTTGCAACAAGGGAAATATTTTACATCCGCGAAATCATCGTTTCACTACATCCAAAATAATTGCTCAATGTGCATCAATAATACACTTGAAATGCAAAGGACTTCCACCTGCTTGCAGCCAAGACAGACTGGGGTAAACAACGACAATCATTTCCTACTGTTCAGAACTTCTTTAAAGCTGAGCCCAGTGATGCCAGCTAGATCATGTTCTCATTTCTTTGTTTATTTATTGTTACTATGTTTTTAGTTCAAATACAATTTTCAGCCATATTTTCTGTTGTATTACTAGCATATTTTTATAGGACCCCTTTTAAAACCATTTTGAATGAATAGGGCTTCATAGCCAAACATTAGTTAATAATAATAATAACAATAATAATAATAATAAAAATAATAATAATAATAATAATAACAACTAGTAGTGAAACTTACCTGTTTGGTCCTTGATTGGAAAGCACAGGATGTTTCTAGAAGAGACAACAAACTTATAACTTTCTAAACACAGCAACTTACTGTTTTATTGTCTTTATTTTGAGAGACCGTTACAATCGCGTACCATCGGCGTAAATATGAAAACATGCGTCATGTGAGCTAAGAGTGTCTTCTGGAAGTGAATCACGTAATATATATATACATAATACCCGTCATAAAATACACGCTTTGGTGAATAATAACTTGTTGCAACTGCTACACTCTAAATCGAACGCCACTAGTTCATTAGTTTCAGTGTCGAGCGCCACCGCCGAGGAAGGTAAAATTGTATGTAGTACCATCATCATTATTAGTATTATTTTTTTTACTTTGTTTATTATTATTATTGTTACTATTATTATTATTATTATCATTACTATTATTATTATTATCACTATTACCATTAGCAAAATTTAATAATAATTGATATTGTTATTTATTAATATCATTATTATTATAACTGCTAATGTTTATCATAATAGTTATTTTGCGAACAAAGACAAACAGAAGGTAGTACTACCACTTAACAAGATGCTAACTGCCTAACAATCACTTCCACATGCATGTTCAATTGATGATATACCATCCTTGTAAAGGGCTATGAAGGAAGCCAAACGAACTTTCAGGTATACAAACTATGCACACTCACCTCGTCTTAAATCCGGTCTTATCGTCCAAACCACGATAGAATAGTGGGTGATTGTACGCATCTTTAATGTTTAAAAGTTTTCCTAACGATGAAAACCAAAAGACAACATGTAGTGACAGTATCGTTTCAGGATTTTATTGTGTGTGGAAGGAGGAGGAACAGTCGGATTCGTTATTTATTATAACTTTTTTACCTTCCAAAAGAAATACCCAAGTGTTTCAGTGGTACAAAATCAGACAACTATAGTCGTAGATTTAGATTGATTAAAAGTTTTGATGTGTATGAAACGAACTACCTACTTACTAAAGATTCGTAGCTGCTGCAAGATATTGATCGCAATTATCAAGCAAGCTGTATTCAAAACCACCGAAGATTCGTAACAGAATTTTTAATGTAACATTTAAGACACAACACAAACTGCAACGGTCTGCGACCGAAAATGCAACAGGTTTCGAATGAACATTTTCAATTTATATCAGTTTTCAAGCAGACTTCTGAGAAAAGATATTTGCAGCGACCACTGATTCACACTACAGACCGGCCAACTCAGTGCCCCCATGTTTGCACCGTATTTCGGAGGACTCTTGACAGACGATATAATTATAGGGCTCCATTCCAAATGGATTTGACTTTGTCATAGGGAGAATCAGAGGGAGTCAATTACTGGTTAAAAGTTGTCCATAGTAAATGGGGCAGCGTAACAGCATTTTCTATATGGTAAGCATTGTGAGCTGTAGTTAGAAATCTCGATAACTCTCAATCTGTTCGAAGGATGTATGAATAACTAAAGATTCTCTAAGTTTGCTACACTATTCGTTAATAAACATGCACTGAAAACAAGTTCATTGCTTAATTTTTCATTGATAAGTTCAGCATGCATCTTCCGTAAAATTTCTGTGTACATATATGTTGCATTTACACATTACAATTTGCAAATAATTTAATATGCCATAAATAGTTTACGATGGATCTCCACATTGCTTTTAACCAGACTGCTGGTGAACTATTAACATCACAAAACACTCATAACACTAGATAACTTCCTTCCTACCAGTCGTGGCAACATGTCCGGCGATTCCTTGCGATGCAGGAATTCGAACATCGACGTTTTCCTAAATAAAACAAAAAGTATGATGTCAATAAATCAATTCTTCTACTGTTTACGTGTTAATTTAGTAAAAGAAAAGTTCTGTTGCTGACACAGAATAGCAAAAGTTTGATTTAACCACCTCTTTTGTTTTATGCTAGAGGCACTTAAAAAATGTGTATAAAATAATTTTTAGTGCACAAAAAACGTTGGGTGTGGTATTATAAAATGATACTAGTCATTTAGGCGTTTAAAGCTTTTTTTGTCCTATACACCAAAAAATATTTCTGCAATCTTAAATCTCTAGCTCGTTTGTGCAATGCGGAGGCTGAATTATCCTTGGCTTGTCAGACATATTTTACCCGACGGCCCCGTTAGTTCAGAATACTCAGGCACTGAAAAATAAAAGGGAAAAACTAAAATTTTACAACACTCCCCTTTACCCAATTTTATTGCTTTTTTTTCTTTTACCTTGCTTCCCCCCCCCTTTTATCTTTCCCTCTCTTTAACGTTAAGTCAACCATCCTTATTCCCGTCACTTGTCCGTATTTAAGGAACTTACACAGATCACTATACACATAATTAAGTTGACTGACAAAAAGGAGTATCTCAACAATATCTAGGGTGTTTTTAAATCAAAACACCCTAGATTTGATCATCACAAACAACCCAAGCTGTGTTGAAAATGTCACTGTATTGCCAGGTATTTCAGATCATGATTGCCCCCTTGTTGAGCTTGATTTAAAACCAATACGTTACAGTCAGCAACCTCGGCAGATCCCAATTTACAAACGAGCTCGATGGGACAGCTTCTCAGAAGAGCTGTCTGCAGTTGCCGAGAAGATTGAAAAGAACAACGACTCAACAACAGCACATGAAATGTGGATGGAACTCAAGGAGGCGATCTCAAAAGGGATTAAAAACCATATCCCTCATAGATTGTGCAAACAAAAGGACAACCTGCCTTGGGTCACCCCCCACATTCGTAAAATAATTAGAAAGAGGGACAGACTTTCTATGAAGAAAAAACAGCACCTGAAAGCAGGATCAAATGATCGTAAAACAACAACAAAGATCAAAGACCTGAAGAAAGCAATACAAAGTGAAATGAGGCGTGCTTATTGGAGTTATGTTGAGGGCATTGTCACTCCTATGGAAGATGAAGGAAAAAATTATTCAGGTCTTAAGAGGTTTTGGACTTTTATAAAACACTCTGGATCTGACAAAGTGGGGATAAACTCACTTAATGTCAATGGTCAAGAAGTATCTGCACCAGACCAGATAGCTAACATACTTAATGAACAGTTCCAGTCAATTTTTACTACTGAAACAGTTGTGCAAGAGGACCTGCTTCCTCCCAACCCACCCCATCCAACTATGCCTGATATTGATATAACAGAACCAGGAGTTTTGAAGCTTCTGTTAAACCTCAAGATCCACAAAGCAGCTGGTCCAGACGAAATAAGACCTAAAATTCTTAAGGAACTGGCACCAACTGTAGCTCCAATACTAACTGTTATATATAAGAAATCCTATCAGACAGGGCAAGTGCCGGACGACTGGAAGGCAGCATACGTCACTCCTATTTTCAAAAAAGGGAAAAGGTCAGAAGCATCCAATTACAGGCCTATATCACTGACATGTATAGCCTGCAAGATCATGGAGAAAATACTTGTCAGTGGTATTATGAAGCATGCAAATAACAACCAGTTACTTTACCAACTACAATGTGGCTTCAGAGAAAGGAGATCCTGTGAAACACAACTTATTGAACTGGTTCATGATCTGGCAAGCAATATGCAGGGTGGTGGGCAAACTGATGTTGTTGTTATGGATTTCTCCAAGGCATTTGACAAAGTTGCACACAAACGTTTGATTAAGAAGATTGACTATTATGGCATCCGTGGGAAAACAAAGAACTGGATAGAATCCTTCCTCT
>JAOBRG010388435.1:0-10734 GCA_027574985.1 Umimayanthus nakama | reverse complement strand
TTTTTGTAGAAATATAATTTACATGACTTTTCCAGTTAAGATTTGAATCCAACATAATTCCTAGGTATTTAATACAGATTGTAGATAATAGATTGTTCTGTTATACTTGTAAAGGCCTTATTACACTGCAATTTTCTCAGCAACTTGTCTTGCAACGGCATTGCGAGACAAGTTGCTGGAGAACTGCACAGTGTAACATGAGTTGTCTCACAATTTTTTTGTTGCACAAAGCATTGCACAAAGTAGAACTCAACTCAACTCAACGGCTTGCAGCAACTAACAACACCATTATTTTCAGAGTGTATCACCCCTCCAGCAACTTGTCTCGCAATTTTGCGTCAGTTACAAGGGCGCATGCGCACACTTCTTGTTTTTTCGTTTCAAGGAGCATTGCGAGACAAGCTGCTGAGAAAACTGCACAGTGTAACAGGGCTTCAACACTAAACTTCAGCAACTTGCAACGCTACATTTCTAACCATTGCGAGACAAGTTGCTGAGAAAACTTCGCAGTGTAACAGGGCCTTAAGGCTAGAGTTTTTATGTTGTATGTTTTACAGACATTTTCTGAAAGGTAATATTGAGAGTTGAATAAAACAAAATTTCAAAATTCATGTTTACTTGGCAGGTCCGTAAAACATGAAGTATAAAACGTGAAGCCTTAGAGACACAAATACTATAAAAAGCCTTTTGGAACAAACGTTTTAACAGGTTGTTAATAGTTCTTTGGAAGCCATTTTTTTAAAACGTTTTGAAAGTGCATACATATGTAACTATGTAACAGTAGATGTCCATAGTTCAAAATAACGTTGACAAAATATGCCGAATTTTATAGGCTGTTTTTATGTAGCCCAAAACTTTTGCCGGCCGTTTTTCAAGCAACGGTGTGTATGTTCAATGTTATTACTTGGGTGTATTTCAACCAATCAGCCTACATGGCAATTTTGTTTTAAAAATGGGAACGTTTTGAGTAAACCAGACATGACCTCAGCTCACCAGCATAAATGAATAAAATGTGCCATTCAGAGGCAAAATAGTTTTGATGCTTAAGCACTACTGAATCAGTGAAAGCAGTTCAACCGATGCTTTATGTCAAGTTGTAATGTGGAAACAAAAATCGCCGGCAAGTTCCTAAAACTGCTGGCTATCGCCGGTAGCCGGCGGCTTTTTTGAACCCTGGATGTCTAAAGTAGGAGAATGAGAGCTGGAGTAAAACTGTGGTGAAAATATCCCTCGTAGATGAGACTAGCATGGTCATTTGTAGTGCGTTACGCCTTGTTTTGAAACCATTGTGAATACGTTTAGATGCTTGGTAAACTTTTGACAAGTAAGCTAAAACATTTCCGTTACCTCACAGGGAAACCGTGCAAGGCTGAAGATTACAAGCTGTGGAGCCCAACAGATGGCAGAAATGGAAGTCAGTGTCTGATGGGCAGGCAGATGGTTTACGAAAGGCGAATATTGCACGCAAACTGCTTCAATGGTTACGATTATGATCGGCCAATCAGACAACACAACTGTCCTTGTGATAGAGAGGACTTTGAATGGTAAGCTAGACACAGAACGCCTTACGGTTCTTACAGACAAGATTCAAATCAGACTGGTGGAAGTTGTGAAAAGAAGTTATTGAAAGTGTGGTAGACTCAGTCGGTTATATCTCCAAATCCAGTGCAGCTGGTTCAGTACAATTGTTACAGGATCCCATTCTGCCACAATGCTTTGGAGAGAAGACATTAAACCACTGGTTTAGTCTCCATAGTACATGTATGTAAATGCTCTTTGGGGGGGGGGGGGACTTAAACCAATGAATACACTACTTGAAAAAGCAGGGTGATCCTGGTGTTGTGGCAAGGGACAAGGGGTTTTATTGTTGTTAGTATGTTACCCTCGATAAATAGTATCTTTTCTTTACGATACTGCAGATTGTTAGGCGATAAGTTCTTTTGGGGATAAATTTTACACTGGATCTGATCAGTGCCCTTAGTTTTATCTGTTTTTGTCAGGGTTCATACCCTTCTTAAATTCCTGGAACTTTGTCAAACTGACTCTTGGAAAACTGAATTAAAATCCCCAAATGTTTTGATTATAGGAAAGCCAAACCCTTGTATTGCAATTTGATGTTGTTTTAGATACACATCTGGAAAACTCCTTGGAAATATGAAATTACTCTTTGAAAGTCTAGGACTTTCATAATTGTGAAGGTGTTTGAACCCTTACTGTAGTTAACGTTTGATCTCTGAAATCAAAGTACATGTAAATAGTGACAGAATACTCGCCGAGATGTAATACAGCAACTCCGTGTATATTCTAAAAGACTTTGTTTACTAAAACATAGAACAATTCTTCAGTATGAACCCAACAATGGAACTGCAGTTAACATTAGCTATATTTAGCTTACCTGTATAAAGTAATAAATAACGGGTTTAAAATTGACTCCAGATTGTTAAGAGCTGTAAATGATTCCATATTGTGACTGTGGGAGTTTATAATTGAAGTGAAATGATGAATGTCTCCTTTTTGCAGTGACATAGGATATATGTTGTCATCATTTGGAGCTCAGTGCATATTGGACACTTCTGTCACTGTCTCCCCCCCACCCACCATTAGACCAAACCCATGCCCACAGGGCACCTACTATACAAGGACAAAGGGGTAGGTACATATTTTGTGTGTTTTGCACACTGACAGTTTAGGGGTGGATCCAAAGCCATTGGAAAACACTGGCTGAAACCTGCGTTTCTGGAATGGGGAGAAAAGTATGTGTGTCCAAAAAGCTTTCAATATTTTGTCGTATAATGTCTTCAAAACTGTGAACCAAAGGGGTTGTAGAGCTCTGTCAGCTCAATAAGTTAGAGTTTGTACGGGTCATGGAAACCCTGGAAAGTCATGGAATTTCTTGAAATTCATTTTCCAGTCTTGAAAAGTTATGGAACTTTGATCTGGTTCATGGAAAGTCATGGAAAATGAAAAATACTGTTCTAAAACAGGGGTCAATTTACTTTGAGAGGGAGAACAAAAGAGAAACTCGGCTCTTTTACAAACACTGGTAGCCAGTTTCCTATAAGGGTTATGTTCTTGAGTAAGCAAGTATCTTAAGTTCCGAAAGACTACCTTTATTTTGTATTTAAGTTGTTCTTATGCCGGTAAAAAATTGATTCCAGTTATAGTTTTGGGTAATACCAAGAAAAATTGTCAAAACTTCTTTGTTGATGGTTGGAAACTCCTAGAGATCATAGAAAAGGTTATGGAAAGTCATGGAATTTCAGAAGGTCAAAAGAACAGGAACCCGATAACCCACCCTTGCAGTATACCAAAACAACAACAGCAAATAGAACACAAACAAAAACTAAGTATTAAAGAAAGGTGTGCCGTACGTTGTGAATAAAAACATTTTTTTTGTCTTTCCTGTGATCTTCTGACTTTCGACAGCATTTGTTTGTACATATATAATCTTTCGGACTACACTGAGAATAACAGGATTAGCACTGACTTGCAGGTACAGGAAAGTGGCTGGAGACACTTGTGTTGGAGGTCAAGAAGACATATATGGACCAGAGCGGTTATCCTGTCCCATCCCTTGTAAGTTTTCTACTGCATCATGGGTAAACAATAAATAAAATGAGGTTAAAGAACGTGACTATGAAAGAGCTACTGAACTCGCCATAGTTGGGTAGCTGTGGTCTTGCAAAATCGTTGAGTTTGATAAACTTTAGCAATCATGTTTTCCAGGCCTGAAAAAATTATAGAATATAGGAGAGAATACAATATCATACAAGGAAAACTATTGTAGGTTGTTGAAAGCCGTGAAATTCAGTTTGTTGTCCTGTCTAATCTTTCCTGCTGCAAATTAGCATACAAAACCACAAAATAGTTGCTACAGTAGAAAAAATATTGGTTGAAGCAGTTGGGAAAAGGTAGTTTAAGACGTGAGGTCATGAATGGAAAAGCAATCAAATTTCAGTTAAATAAACTTTTGAGCCACTGAAGACTGGTTTGACTCAGATTTAGGGATTAAGAATGTTAGCACAGTAAATTATTAGTGTGGGTTAACGTTTTAAAACAGTATTAGAAAACTTGTTGCCTGTTTAGATTATGCATGTTGCCACTTAATAACAGTAATAATAATAGTAATAAAAATAGTAAAAATGTTTCTAATGTCGTTCTTTGAAAATACAAAACGAATGTTGCAATAATTAGAGAGATACAAATATTTAACTCAATTTATATTTACAAAAAATTAAAAAGCTACTTACTATCTAGCTAAGTTATATATTTAATAACTAATTATTGAAAAAAACGATTCTTAAAACGTTCCGTATTAACTCAAGGTCTAGCAGATTTTTGGGTTCTTAGCTTTTTCAACGTCTCTTTTACTTGCGGGAGAAACTGACAAAGGGGATGGCATGAATTACTCTCTATTTTGCAAAATAATCTTTCGTCACATTGTTCTAAGATCGTAAAAAGATTTAAGTGCTCTGTAGTTTATCGTCTGTTGTAGCATCTAGTTAAAAACATTGTAGCATATTTAAATCAGATTGACTGGCTCCATACACCGGCAGCGCATATGTAAATTTTTGAAGCACAAGTTGCCTAAATAAATGAATAAATAAATGAATCCAAATAATAATATATATACACCTATTTGCCTTCAATGATTTTGTTTGGACATGTTCTGAAAATTTGACAAGGAAACAAAATAGTTTTTAAAGAGGAGCCTATGTTCGAAATAATCTCACAAATTTATCTTACTTTGTAGCACTTCCGGAGTTTCTTTTGTATGCTCAGCGCAGTGCCATCAAACGGATAACACTGGGAGACAACTCCCAAGAAACTCTCCCTCTGTCAGGCTTGCGTAATGCCATTGCAATCGACTTTGAATACCGCGAGAACTGTGTTTATTGGGCTGACATTACGCTGGATCACATAAAGAGGGCTTTTCTCAATGGATCAGGTATAAACTTCCTTGGTAATACTCCGTTGAAAATCAGTTGTTGTATTATAGTTTGTACATTTGTCGAACAGTTGTGTCCGTGTGAAGTGCCAGTTTGTCAACATGATGTTAGGAGTCTACCTGTTTTGGAATGCACATGCATGAAACTCCTACCTACTAACCTTCCTACTTTCCTACTTACCCATCTACCTAACATAAGCTTAACTTCTTAATTCTTGCTAACCTGCTGGTCTTACTAATCTTATCTACCGGATTGATACGTGTGCTTACCAACGTGTATATCTCCCTATCTACTTACAATCGTACAGTGCTTACGCGCATGGCTGTTCTACTGATATTTTTCCTATTGACCCTTATATGATAATACATTAATTAAAAATATATTTGAAAATAAATAAGGATACAGGATGTCCAAAAAACCCTAAGGGCTTGTCTGAGTTGGACGACCTTAGTTCAGAGTTATAAAGTTAAAGGTTGTGTTAATAGGGTCAGAAAAGAAGTCATGTACACACAAACACACACAAACACAGAAAAGTATATAACTAGCAGGGTAAATGAAAGTTCTAGTGAGAGTAAGGAAGAGGAATAAGTTGTTTGACAGCACACCCATAACTGCCTACAGCACACCCATAACTGCCTACCTCCATGAAGAAACCCAGAACTTTATGATCTTCTCAAAGTTACCTTTTTCTTACAAATTTCTTATGAACCTTCTTACTGTCACCAAGGCCCTGGTCACACAAAACAGTATATACATTTATCTTCTCCTCAGTTACTATAGAATAAGTTGATTGGTTGTAAAGAAGGAAATTGATCATCTGCTCTGAATTCTCTTAGCTGAGGTGCAAACTTATCCTAATTTGTTTACAGAGAATGTGTGGAGACAGATATATCATTATATCAAATGATACACTAGGGTGTATCATTTGGAACTAATTGGAAGTGAAAGGGACAACTTTTTCCCTGGCTTATTTAGCCCCCAAAGATCGTCGTCTCCTTTTAGCTGACACCCTACAGTGAGGCCAGTTTTTATTTTCACTACACTAAAATATTGTAAATTGTGCATTGCCATTGTCATTGGCTTGGTGATAAGGCTGATCTATCCCTGTGGTTGTCCTTTGGTTGTCCTTTTTACCATGCTCTCGGTTCATAGGTGCTATGGTAAAACCTGCCAGGAATCTTGGAAAATCAAAACTGGTCATGAAAAGTCAGACTTATGTGTAAACAAAATAAAGTTACATTATCAAATTAAGGCAAACATCTTTGTGGTCCATTAGTTTTGAGGACATGAAAATGTGAGGCATGGACTTTGTAGGTCTGATACATGAAAGATCGAGCATTTCCTTGGAAAAGTAGTGCAATTAAACTTTTTAAAATCCAGTGTGCAACTACTGCATGCAGGTATTGTCCAGACACTGGTGACTGGTGTGCAACGAGCAGAAGGCCTGGCTCTCGACTGGCTGTCTGGTAACATATACTGGGTAGATGCTCAAGCAAAGAAGATTGAGGTTGCTAGGAAGGATGGAAAGCATCGCAAAGTTCTCATTTCTAACAACCTGGATCGACCACGTGCTATAACTCTTCACCCAATGAGTGGGTAAGTTGCTCCGAAGGGCAGGAATACTCACCCCAATTCTTGGTCGGGGATTGCTGCCCAAGCCATTTAAGATAAACCTGACAATGGTTTGACAGTGTCATGTTGACGAGAAAGTAACAGTACCCTTTCCTGGGTCAAACAGGTGTTCTTGGCCATGGGTTTCTAGGTCATGTGGCTTTTCTTGGACTTCCAGGTTTTGTGGGTTTTCTTGGATTGGGTTTCCACGTCATGTTAGTTTTACTGGACTTTTAGGCCTTATGAGAGGATTCGTTGGCCAGGTTAGTTTTCTTGGTTCTTTGAAAGTTTTCTTGGTCAGTTGTGAGTATGGGTTTTCTTTCAAAGGGTTTCTAGGTCAATGCTTGCTTTTCTTTGTCCTTTCGGTTTTCTGAGTTATGTACGTTTTCTTGGAAAGTGTTTCTAGTTCATGTTGGTTTCTTGGTCCTTTATGTTTTCCGGGTAAAATGTGTTTTCTTGGAAAGTGTTTCTAGGTCATATTGATTTTCCTTGACCTTTAGGTTTTCTTGGAAAGGGTTTCTAGGTCAAATTGGTTTTCCCGGCCCTTCTTGTTTTCTGGGTCATACCAATTTTTTGAAAAAGGGTTTTGTGGTCATGCTGGTATTCTTGGTCCTTTAGGTTTTCTTGCTCATAAAATTTATTAGTTTTCTTGGAAAGGGTTTCTAGGTAATGTTGCTTTTCTTTGTTCTTTAGGCTTTCTGGATCATATGAGTTTTCTTGGAAAGGTTTTGATCATATTGATTTTCTTGGCCCCTTAGGCTTTTAAGGTGTGGCTAGTGCATTAGTTTATACATTGTGCCGTATGTTTCCCCTGTTTAATTTTTCTGAGCATGTTTTTGTCTCAAAAATCAAATTTATGTAGCCACATGATTATCCAGTGACCATCCATGATAAATCAAACTTGTTAAAATTATTCTCCCTAAATTTAAATAAGTAAGTTCAACTTTCTTCTGCGTAGTGCTTAGGAAACAACTAATATGTTTGTGTGTGTGTTTGTGTGTGTGCAGGAATATGTACTGGACTGACTGGGGTACAACAGCAAAGATAGAGACAGCATATATGTCTGGGTCACAACGTCGGACCTTGGTATCTGGCAACTTGCGCTGGCCCAATGGAATTTCAATTGATTTTGCTGCTAAGAAGCTTTACTGGACTGATGCTGGGAAAGACAGAATAGAGAGATGCAACCTGGATGGAACCTCCCGAGAGGTAACGTGTCTAACTCGTTATTTTTGTTGAAATTTTTGTCTAACCTCTCGCAGGCGTTGTTGCCCCCTCGAGGTTTACACCCAGAGATCCAAGCCAGGTTAAGAAAATATACCAGTTCCCACATGTGTATAGGTTGATGTATAGGACTTGAGCAAAAACAAGTAAGTATAGAGGAATCAAAACCAACTTGCAGAAACAAGGTGCGCAAGATGGTTTTTGGTAATGTTTGAACGTTACCTCTATGTTGCATTGAGAGATTTGCAAACCAAAGTTAATGCTGGTTTAAAACTGAGTCATTAGCTTAAAACGAGAAAACAAAAGGGAGAGATCTGCAAACTGAAGAACAAATTTTTGTATGAAAGTTGGTCTAAGACCCCGATGTGTATTAAGTCAATCTAGCAAACAAGAGGGAAAGTGACTTCTACACAATAGAGGTTGGTATTAAATTGGACTCACAGATTTTGGCAATGTCCTTCAGCAACACCTTGCCCCAAATCGAGGTTTGATTTGAGAAATCCGCTTTTCGATTTAAATTTGAAAAGTTCGAACGAAGAATGAATTCAAGTTTTGAGCAACAAGACCAAATCTTGATTCTTGGGCCAGTTGCTTGACCTGGTTTGATTGTAAAGTAAACAGATTTCATTCCTGAATATTCTACACTTGTTTGCAGACTGTGGTCCAAAACCTGCCACATCCATACGCTATCACAATCTTCAGCCAGTATATGTACTGGGATGACTGGCAGACGCAATCAATCCAGAGAGCATTGAAGAGTAATGGAGGGGTCCGCACTACCATCAAGTCTAGATTGGCAGGAGTTATGGATGTAAAGGTTTTTCACAAAGATCTCCAAAATGGTGAGTTGGTGCTTCTTGTTGAAAACTGCAGTTTGAAGATAGTACTAGATTAAATTGTTGTGAAATTGCAACAAATGTTATTTAGGTGAAGACGTTTTTCATAGCCCTGGTCATAATGATCGTTGTCTAAGTACAGTGAATGTTAACCACATTTCCTTGACATTTGATGGTTTCGTTTTGAAGGAGAACCTAACTTTAAGTCTGCCCTTTCTAACTTATCGATCTTGTACGTATACAGGAAAGCGTCTCACATCTATCAACTTTTATTTGATGCTATCAGTTGACATCTTTCTAATTATATTTCAGCACATGTATCTGAAACTGTTTTGGATTATTTTGCTTTTGTGTTATTCATTTCGTAGCATTTATCAAAGAGATGAGAAGTATATACTAGGTGGAAAACTAGGGCTGCAAGAAGAAAGTTAAAGGAAATTCCAAATTTCCTGGTATAGTTTTGGGCATGACTTAAGGCCAGAAACAAAAAAACTTATGTTTGGTGTCCCTGCCCGCTTCCTTTTTTGAGGCTGCCTCCTTGTTAAAAATGGTTGCCAGTGAATTAAAAAAATGCTTCCACCTTCTTTTTCAAAAGTCTGCTACTTAACTATTAAAAAGGTTTTTTGTACTTGGTCTATTTATGCTAATGTTTTTGTATAGTTATAAGAAATAGTCCACAAACTGACTGAGTGATAGTTTTGCATGCTCCTCAACTTGTGCTAAAAATGGTTTGGAGATTATAGAATTTCCTGAAAGAGCTGTTTACCATAAAGTACCTACTTTCAAAATATCTCGACATTTTTTAGATTTTAAAAAAGATAGCAATTGTTTGTGTTTAGGTCTTTCCAAAGGCTACATTTTGGTGTTTTGAGCCATGACTCGTTCCAAAGTGTAAGATAAACTAAAACTGTAAATTAAATCAATAGCAAAAATACAGCAACAGAAGGGAAAAGTTGTTAATGGTTGTCTCGTTACCTAACGTCGATTTTACTTATTTCACGCATAACAATATTAATAATGAAGAAAGTAACATAGTTTGAAGGGGCTCGCATTTTCAATTGTAAAAAATTAACGCGATATTGAAGGTATCAGTTTTTCAAAGAAGTCAGCGCAACTTCACAAAACACTTTGCATTTTTAATCAAAATTATTATTTTTGAGAAAAAACAACCGTACATCTTACATGTGTTGGCATGTTGAAACAGGACAATCTTTATAGTTTTATTGAAAAAAATCACATGCAAAAAGACTTGAGAGTTTGAACTACCAGTTTCCGTTTTGGTGTGGGCAACTGACATGCTACATAAAATAATAAAAAATGTTATTGCTGTTAAAACTGTCACACCACAAATTTAATGTTGTCAAAATTAACACGCTTAGAAAACTCCTACGTAATTTTATTGATGCCAATTTGTCAGATTCTTTCATGACATGTGAGTTTTAGGTAATAAAGTATGCTTTTGTTGATAATTCTTTTGGTAGGAAACAACACTTGTGCGAGGTACAAGCCATGTGATGTCCTGTGCCTACCAACGCCGAGCACACAAGGGTACAAATGTGCCTGCTCCGATGACATGCAGACAGTCGTATCAGCAACTGGAAGTCGAATAACTTGTACTTGCAAAACTGGTGAAGTGTTGGTCAATGGAGAATGTGTTACTCGGAGTAAGTGAACAGTCTTTACTTGTTTTTAGATTGTTTTAACTATTAGCGAGATAGCAGGCTTCTCAGAGAGTGCATGGTCTGAAATGTTGATTGGGAGTTTGTAGGAACCCACATTCAATGTTGTCCCACTTCTGTCATCGTATACTACATACTCGAGTATCAAGTAACCATGCTTGTTACGCATACAACGTATCATAAGCTGTGACTGGCTTACAAGCTTGTGTTTTGCACCTTTCATAGCATTACATCCTGTTGACTTGTAAGCAAAAGAGCAATCTTGCATTCTACCAGAGATGAAAACAATCTCCTCCGCAAGTCATCTAAGTTTCAAGAACAACGAAAAACTGAAATTCTTTATTCTTACTCCTATGGTAAGGTGTTACCATAGCAGAAGATCGGGCAAGAGCTGAAGCTTTTAATAACTATTTCCAGTCAGTCTTTAAAGATCAT